>RJVU01043840.1:40035-71753 GCA_003731715.1 Anabarilius grahami
CACTTTTGGCCACATTTTGTCCACACAATTGGTTCTATAAAAGGAATTTGTCTCTATTTTAAATGAAATGATTATAAATAAAATATATAAGACAATGAATAATAACAAATATGTTACTAACATTTATTTAAACCGTTTCAGTTATAGTTTTACCTAACTGAAATGTATAATTAAAAATAAATAAATACATATAAATATGAAAACACCTTACTTTTTCAGAGAGCTGAAGAAGTAGTTCTTTATGCAATGATAAAAAAAATAATAATAATAAAAGTGAAATAAAAAGCAAATAGTTTAATTTGAATCATAAACAAAACACTCCCAGATCCTCCCAAGCAGGGATAAACTCAGAGACCCTCACATGGACGGGTGGAGTCAGACTAGATGAGCCTCTGTGTCCAGAGTGAATGTTTTTGTACTAAATTTATTTCAAAGCACAATCTTAAAAGTTTAAATATGATCTTTTAATTTTAAAAGGTTTGTTTAATTCCAGTCTTTTTAGATTAAATAAAATGTTATCTTCTATTTATCTTTCTGGAAGTCTACTGTATAAAGATAACATTTGATGACCGATGGTAGAAACGATTTTGCTTAAATTTAGCTACTGCAACATGTCATTGATCAAAAGTCGAAGGAACATTGTCTGGTTGTCATGAACCACCAAAGTCAACATTCCTGTTGGTCTGAGCCTGATGCATTCTGCACCTCTTCGACTCACACTTGACAATCGTGTTTTAAGGATATTCCAGAAAGTTTATATCAAAGACAAAGTTTCTGAAATATCCTGTGGGTATTCCTTTGACTTTTGATCAATGACATGTTGCAGTAGCACAGCGGTCTACGCTGATGCAGATGTCGTATTGTAGAGCTATATCCCTTTGTTTAGGAAACCCAGGTTGCTTTTGATAAGCAAGGCTGAGCACCGTTTTTATCAGTATGGGAGACAGTTTATTATTTTAACTCAATCCAGTTATATTTTGATTAAACATCACAAGAAAAAAATCATAATAAAGGGCCATAACATGCAGAAATAAGATGGAATTTCATTTTGTGCTGATTTTAACCACTATGCCAAATATGTTCAGTTAAAGACTTTTATTGATATCATCATACTAAAGTGTTTCAAGTTAATATTAAACGTAACACACATATTGTATATAACACTACACATCAATAAGGCCTTATTTTAATGTTTTTCAAAAATATACATACTTTAAACAATATTCTATAATTGGAGTAAACCATTATGTCTATAGCATACAGATACTTAGAGGCAAGGTGAATTGGATCCCATCCATTTATTAAACAAAAACTATTACACATATATCAAGGAACGCAGATAATGTCAAGTAGCCTAACACAAAACAGAAGTAAGGGCTCAATACATTATCATTGTAAGGGGCAGTCGTGGCCTAATGGATAGAGAGTCGGACTTGTAACCCAAAGGTCATGGGTTCAAGTCTCAGGTCCGGCAGGGATTGTCGGTGAGGGGAGTGAATGTCCAGCGCTCTCCCCACCCTCAATACCACGACTGAGGTGAGACCCTTGAGCAAGGCACCGTACCCCCAACTGCTCCCCGGGCGCCGCAACAATGGCTGCCCACTGCTCCGGGTGTGTGTTCACGGTGTGTGTGTTCACGGTGTGTGTGTGCACTTGGATGGGTTAAATGCAGAGCACAGATTCCGAGTATGGGTCACCATACTTGGCTACATGTCACTTCACTTCACTTCACTTCACTTCACTTCACTACAAGTCAGGTTTTGCTATATCACATTATATACACACTGTTCGTGTCATGATCCCAGCCTGTGTTCCCCTGTCGTGTGTGTGGACTCTTATATTATTTCCTGTCTTACGCCATGTTTTGTAGTCCTTTGTAGTTTTTCATGTTGATTTGTCTCCCCAGGTGTTTCTTGTTTCCTTGTTATCTTGTTTCCCCTTGTGTATATATACCCCAGTGTTTCTCATGTTCTTTGTCTGGTGTTGTCCTTACATGGATGTTACGTGTGTGCACGCTTATTGTCAGTTTTTCCTGGACTTACTTTTATTTATGTTTATGTGAATAAATGTTTGCTGCATCTGGACCCTATTCTCATTCCTCTGTAACATTCACACTCCTCCAACTGACCTGAGAAACATTTTCCTTGGGAATATTTCAGCAGATATTATGTGTGTCCCGTATTTCTGTTGACAGAACCAGCGATACCAATCATTCATGAATGAATCATTCTTTTGTCTCCATTATTTATTTTCCGTGAATTGGCCAAACATGCTTGCATAATGATCTGAAACGATTTGGATTCATTCGCACCGCTCTGTCACTGAATCATCTGTAGTTGTTTCTCGGACAGAAACAACAAATACAGAACAAATAGCACTGTTTTCAAGTGTTTCACTAGTTTACTTTGAACTACGCAGCACGGCCCAGTGGATAACGGAACGAAAGTTTAAAGGAGCTGAGTTTATTCCCGGTCACCATTATTAAAGAGCATTGCAACATCTAGTGAGAAGTGTTTCAATTCGACACACACCTCTCGGTTACAACCTGCAAATCACTCGATGATTAAACTGTTATAGCCATATATTTTGCAATATAGTTATTAGGTGGGTAGGGGAATATATAATTCATGTCTTTGTGAAGGTGTATTTTACCTATGTTTAGGCGTTTTTTTATTGGTCTATATAACATATCATAATATAATATCATTTGACAGTGGTAGTGAGAAGCCATGTACGGTTTTACCTGTGGTTACCAAGTCTCACTGTGAGAATATTTTCATTTAAATCTAATAATTAATAAAATAATTTTTACTAAGAAGACATTCCAGAAACGGAAGGGCAAAGGTCACACCTGTCATATCATCAATCAAAATCATTTTGACATTAGCTAACCCATATAACTACTCAGGGACTATTTTGTAAAAGTATAGGTTTCCAAGACAAAAAAATTATATGAGGCCCTTTGTATAAAACTTCTCAGAAATGAGGCTTTGACTTTAGTCTAAAATTTTTTTAGTAAAAAGTAAGACTTTTGTAAGAGTAGGATCTTTGTCTAAAAAAGCTGAAATCGGCAATGTATGAGACTCACTCTTAAGCACTGATTGAAGTGACGGGTGATGTAAGGACTACAACGGGATTTCTACATTGTGTTCAAGAGTTTAAAGCCATGGCATAAGACTTATGGTAATTTTCCACTTTCAAAATGTACACACAGAGATGCTAACAGGAGGATATTTATGTCAAGAAAAACTGGACAGTCGTTTTCATTCACATTTGAACCTGCTGCAACTCCTGACTCTCACTGGTTTTCTTTTGAAATGCTGAAATGTGCAGCTGCCCTGTAGCATGTCTCTCCAACCAACAAAGAGTTTCTCATCATTCCCTCACAACAAACAAAATATTACCACAGTAACCACAGAGTCTTGCGAAAACCATAATTTGGGCAGGGTGTGAGCTTTCATTTCCTGCATATGCGGTACAACACAAAGAGATGTGCAAAAGCTTCATCTGAGGAATAAATAATCTGGAAAAAACATTACACTTTCCCCACCATTATATTTCTCTCGCATTTATTTAGCCTGTCATTTCATTACACTGGGTATTTAAACAGTCTAAACTCCTCTGGCTCTCTGCTGGTTTGCTCTTTAAATCATTATCTTTTTGTAGTGCTTTAAAGAAGAACACTTATTTTGATGTGTTGACTAATGCACTAAAGCACATGTAAAAAAAAAAGAAAAAAAAGTATTTTCATTTCAACTAAAGTGTGTTGTCCAAAATTACATTTGTTAATGTTTTTTTTTTTTATGTGTTTAGTCTTTAAAATTTATGGTGTGACTTAATGCACTTGAAGTGTCAGTTTTCTATATATTTGACAGTGTCATTTATGAGAGGAGTACTGAATTTGTGCTTAATGCAATAGTAATGTAGCCTACTGTACTTTAATACTTTTAATTGCAGAAAAAAAGTTTGGTAGTGACGTTCCTTGAAGTTACACACAGAGTTTCAGACTTTTGAACACATTTAACTCAAAACGATGGACCTATCTACTGTGAAAGAGAGGCTATGAGAGGGAGGGACACAGGAATATTACCTGATCAAAAATGTAGAAGTGTGGTTAAAATCTTAGCCAATGGACTAAAACTGTCTCGACATGAAAATGATGATTTAAATTATTTCAAAATAAAATATAAAATAAATATTTTTTTTAACTTCATTTTAAATATTATATTTAAACAACAATGGAAAAAATTTCAAAAATTATTTCAATATCATTTTCACAAGCTGAAATTTATGGGTAAGGGTTCGGGACTATGGAAGCTTAAAGGTGATACAGAGGATCTTTTCGTCGACTGATTTTTTTAAATGAGCGCATGCGTAAGAACAACCCCCCACCATTTCGAGGGCACGCCTCCCAAAACTCGTGCTCGAGTAGGTTTACCACCGGCATTCGCTGTGTTATTAAGCCGGGCACACATTTAACGACTAGCTAAAACATTCTAAGACTGTGCTCAACATACAGCGATTGTTTCCTGCTCCTGAAGCAGATTTATATACTTTCACATGGAATTTGAACACCGACTGTAATCGCAGACTGAACGCAACTGGCTCTGACTGGACGCGTTTGAGCGCGNTTAAAGGTGGTACAGATGATCTTTTCGTCGACTGATTTTTTTAAATGAGCGCATGCGTAAGAACAACCCCCCACCATTTCGAGGGCACGCCTCCCAAAACTCGTGCACGAGTAGGTTTACCACCGGCATTCGCTGTGTTATTAAGCCGGGCACACATTTAACGACTAGCTAAAACATTCTAAGACTGTGCTCAACATACAGCGATTGTTTCCTGCTCCTGAAGCAGATTTATATACTTTCACATGGAATTTGAACACCGACTGTAATCGCAGACTGAACGCAACTGCCTCTGACTGGACGCGTTTGAGCGCGATCAGTCATAAGTATCAATTTACATTCATAATCGGCCTTACAATCGACTTAAAGCCGCGCGCACACTTATTGGATTCATTATGTCAGACTCACCGCAGGTAACTCATAATCTGCAGTTGTTACTCCTGTCTCATGACAAAAACATTGCATGCGGCGCCTGTGGAGTGTGGAAAGTTACTGGAGCGCGCAGCCGCGCGTCTCTCACAAGGAACGTCATGACAGTGATTGACAAGCCAGAGGGCCAATCGTTTGCGCGATGATCACGTAAACAATTGGCTGATGTTTTTAAGGCCCTACCTCGTCCACAGATGATGTATATTAATAATATTCCTTACAGTGCACCTAATAAATAGTCTTTTATCAGTTAGTAAAGACAGTTTCAAGTAATATTGCAAAAATGTATAAAACAAAACATCCTCTTTAGCACCTTTAAGTGTAGCAATATTAAATTTTTCATTAAATTTTACATTTGCTATTTCCTACAATAGTTTTAACATTTAATTTAAACATATTTTAACGCTTTATATGTTGCAAAATGAAAATGAAAATGTATTACAGAAACTGTTTAACAGGTTTGACATGTTCAAGCAAAAATTGTAGCAAAATAATGTTTAAATGTTATTTTTCTTAATTGCATTTACAGTCACAGTTAAAACACTTGCGATTGCTTTTTCATTAAATGAATGAAGCAAAATTCAGTGTGGATTTGAAAAAGGAATTCTGAGCCGATATGTCAATCACTTTCTATGAGTAAGTAACCTGTTGTAAAGCACCGCTCACTCGACGCGACGCGACTTCTACAGACACACGACCACGCTCACAATAAAGTGCGCCATGCAGGCGCGTTCTCTATAAGTCATCCTAACCATAAATATCTATGGTTTTAATAACTTTCTGGTTCTACCACTGACGGACGCACATAATCTTCAGGATCATTGACATTTCTCTGTTCGTGCTCTACTTTCTCTGCCTGTAAATGCCCCTGCTCTTCATAGCTCTGCTGCAAATGTCTAAACTGTGAGTGTAAATGCAATTAAGAAAATTAACATTTAAATGGTCATTTTGCTACAATTTTTCCTTGAACATGTTAAACCTATATAACCATTTCTGTAATACATTTTCATTTTAATTTTGCATATTATAAAGCGTTAAAATATATGTTTAAATTATATGACTGGATTATCGTTTTGCTCCAAACATTGCACATATTGTATATTGTATGGAAAATGTAAATTTAAATACAGAAATGCATTGCCATTTTACATATTGCATTGCCATTTGCATATTACATTTCAAATTGAATATTGCCACACTTAAGCTTCCATATTGAAGTAGCGACACAGTAAGCAGGGAAATCTATTTAGAGCGCCTTTTTTATTGATTAGAATATCGATATTTGGCACCAGCATATCGATTCTCATATCGCACAGAGAAGGACGGCAATATATCGCTGTATAGGTATTTTGTCCCACACCTAATAAGTAGTACACTTTCTAAAAGTATACAAAAGTGCACTTCTTTTTCACAAGGGCAAGCAACAGCGCTGCTCCATTCATAGTCAATAATACACAAAGACATGATCCTTCTGATGAGTTTTCTCACCTGTGGTCGCCTCTGATCTGGAGGAGGCCAGTAATCCAGACACGAGTCCCAGCAGCACCATCCACATCCTGATGAATCTGTGAGTGTGAGCCGTTCGAGTGAAGACACTTTACCACCTGTAGAAGAGAGCTGGGATAGAGTTTGCTGTAAGTTTGGAGTATTGTGAGGTGAGATTTCAGTGTCAGCACAAACAGAGATGAGAAGTGCGTGTTTAAACACTCCCTTCTACTCCTCCCCAATCGCTCTCTGTCTCTCTCTCTCTCCTTCAGTGTGTTCAGAGAGTGAATCTGTTTATCTGTACAACACTGACTGCCATGATTCCTGATTCATCCTTCACCTCATGATCTACTCCTGCATCTACCATAAGCTACAGCTTTCTCTCCTCACGGTTCACATGTACTGTATGTGGAGTCACATGAAATGAAAGCAGTGCACTAAATGAAACTTGAGTTCTAGAGAAGAACAGTCAGATGGGAATTCATGGCAAGTTAAATGTTAAAGTGTCAAACTACTGCTTACAAAATGATACCATTAATCTAAAAAATATATATATATAACATGTCCAGGTCACATTTCTATAGAAATAAAAAAATGATTGAGTGACAGACTGTGATTGTCCAATGAGGATTCAGCCTGGTGGAGGGGGCGGAGCATAAGGAAAAAACTTTGAGTCAAAGAAGGACGTGGAGAATCACTTTGATCACGTTACGCACGCGGAGACCGATGATGCAGACAAAAATAAACAGATTACCATTGTTTAGCTCTGCCAAACTGTCGCTGACTGTTTCAGTGAACTGCTTTACATGTATTCTATGAATCACAGGTACGCACATCTGAGAAATGATTGTAAGATCAGATTTAGGACGGTTTCTGTGCAACATTTTATAAATGAGGCCCAACGTCTCTATTATTTATTTACGTATTTGTTTATTTGTAGTTTTTGCAGGTTTGGTCCTCCATACCTCAGTTTATTTTTGTGAACTGGAATGTGTGCAAAGGACTGTGGGTGATTTAAGGCCATGAAGGATACGTCCGATACGTCCTTGAAGTTCCAGCCTTTAAAAGTTCAATGGCTTATTTTTTGTTGTTGTTGTTGTTTTGTTGTGGTCTGATTTTTCAGCATGTCTAGCATTCAACATATTGATACATTGTGAAATCAATTTTGAAATACCTGCAAATATATTTTGACATTTTAAGCTATCTCCTGATCCATTTCTAATTCAGTTCAGAGTGATTTAGGTTCAGGTTTATTTAAATTATGTAGATTTTCTCAAATATCCAAGATTATCATCATTGCATCATTGTCAAATTTTATGTTTAATTTATATATATTATGCAAGGTGATTTTCTGATCGTCAATCTACTATAAATTTTCTATTTAATTATTTTAAGTGATATAGAATTGTTCATGAAGGCTGGAAATGAAAAACGTCTTCTATTCAGGTGTGCATAATTATTAATTACTTTTACAGGAAAAAGAAGCCAAAAAAGAGATTTAACTCAGACTGAAAAGTCAAAAATTATTAAATGCTCATGAGAAGGATGCAATACTAATGCAATACTAGAAATTGCAGTTAAGGCATGAACAATGGACAGCAAAACTCATTGGGTCAGCAGAGTCAGACAAAAACAGGTGGAGAAGAAAAGACACATTACCTGCAAAGGTGAGGAATTAAATGTGAAACCATCAGGAACCCTGCGCCACCATTTTCCAGAACTGCAACCTACCTGCAGGAGTCTCCAGAAGTACAAGGTGTCAGGATCTCAGAGACTTTGCTATGGTAAAGAATCCTGAAATATGACCCACGCTTAATAAGAATTACAAGCTGAAATGTTGTAAAATACAGATTGAGAGTGACTCCTGAAGGACCAGCACCACATCCTCTTGTACCGCTGAGTTTGTTAGGCACCTTGTGGAGCGGAGTAGTTACTACACATCCCTGGCAAAGTTTTATAAAACAAGCATGGAGCTACAAAAATGTCATAATTTATTGATAACAAAATTCTTCCTTCAAGCAATTTAGTTCTTCAGCAATGTTTAGCAGAACAAATGTGAAGCAACATGTCCACAGCTCAGTAGCACAGTAATACTGATGTTATGAGGTCACAGGTATTACAGTATATTATGCCTTTTTAAATGTTCCTAATATTGTTTTGGGAGTCTCCTACAACAGGTTTACATGCATTCAAGGACACTTTTGTTTTCTCATAATATTCACTTAATTTCACCTCAGCTCTCAATGTTTTGTAAATGATTCGTTAGAAGCAGTTCAATGAATCAGTCTCTCTAAACCCCTCCTTGCCCTGCTCTGATTGGTCAGGTGGCCCAGTCCTTTGTGATTGGTCTACTGCGCACATCGCGCGCCCATTGCTATAACTGAATGACAGCTATCAATTCACAATTGTATACAATGTATGGACAGAAAAGATAGCATCAATTTTACCTTATAAATTCGAGCCTGAGTCCGACGATGAAACGTCTGAAGTAGTCGATCAACCAGAAACTGATTCGCAATCACGACTGGAGAAGGACGTTTCTCTATGGTAAGTGTCACCTTAGTTTGCATTATTTATAAGACGTGATAGCAGCGTCACTGTTATTTTTTATGTAGGCGCACCTGTGGGAACTGTATCAGAATGCCAAACGAAGCTGAAAACCTCTAACATGAGATAAACATTTAGGCCTGACGTGTACACAGACTTTTTCTTCATAACTATTAACAAAGTAAAAAATGGCTTTATCATTGTTTGACATTATAATGGGTGTTTACTGTTTACAGAGAGAATATTTCAACTAGTTAGTGCGGACTAGCATCTTAACATCCTATTACAATACAGATAGAGCTCCACTTTACTAATAATAATAAAAACGCAGAGGAAAACAGTTTTACAGTTTTACAGTTATGTAAACCGGACCAACAGTTATGTTGTAAACTCCCAGGTTAGCCGAGCACAAACGTGAATAGCTGACAATGCATAAAGGCCGGAACACACCAAGCCGACGGTCGGCCGTCGGGCAGTTTTTATTCGTCGGCCGACTAAGATTTCTCAGCGTGTTCCGCATCGTCGGCTGGAGTTGGTCCTCGTCGGCTTTATTTCGGCCAATTCGAAATGTTGAATCGGCGTCGGTCCGTCGGGCCATCTGATCATTCTGATTGGCCGTTCAGCTACTGCCACCTGCTGGTACGGAAAGTCATTTCATCTTGCGCAGGCGCAGAATGACGTGCTACTTGGCAGTCGGGTGTCGAGCGTCGGTTTGGTGTGTCAGGCCAACTTTGGACACAGACGCTGCCGACGTGAACCAACCCCACAGTCTGCGTTCGTCACCACTAGTTCGTTGGCGTCGGCTTGGTGTGTTCCGGTCTTAAGACTTTGTAAACAAAAGTCATGCTCCATCCTTGATCATTACTCAAGTAATAAGACAGACAAGCTGCTTTAATTGACACATTTTTAGACAATATTGACCCGCATCTGAATAGCAGAATTACAGAAACATGAGTTAGCCGGTTAGCAGGAGACGTACAGACTAAGGGTGTACATTACACAACATAACTTATGTGATGGAATTTTATAATTAATCATAACTAACATTTCTTTTTTCCTTGCAGGAATAACATTTATATGCTTTTGAAACCTAAATGTCCTCAAACCTTGCATGGGCCTAAGTCAGCATGTTTCTGAATTACGTCCAAATAGAAGAAAAGGTGGAAATGAAACTTAGGGACAGCTAGAAAACTATCTAAAAATAATAGCCCCATCATATTGAGTAACCAACAAACTAACAAACACATGATATGGACAGATCTTGCTTTACCTAGTAACATGAGGGTTTGACATATGAAGAACCAATCATATTGTAGAATGCTTTACCATGCTGCTATCCCATATAAACTGTTGTATTCTTCTCGCTGGTGGGATTTTCTGATTGATTCGAGGTCCTCCAGCCGTGAATAAAGCATATTCTAAGGCATAGTCTGGAGTCGGTCTGGTTATTGATGAGCAGGAAGTTAGGGAGCACTAAGTTTAAAAGGGTCAAGACGTTAACCGAAATATTATTGGGTGTTGATTAGGAGACGCCCCGGGTGATCAGGTAAACTAATGTCAAATATTAATAATTATTAATCTTACAGGTTGAGATTCAGAGGAGTCCAAATAAACTGGGCACTGATCCATATTTTAAGCCTTTTGTGAATCCTGCGTTAAACTCCCCAAGGTTTGAGGAGCAGTCGTCAGTAAAATGATGGGAACACAACAAAAGATTGTACTGCTGTGGTATTGTTGGAGAAAAGAAAAAAAGTATTTCCCACACGATAAGTGAGCGGGCAATATGCTAATATTTCATTATGACGTCACAACGAAACAGCTTGGGATTCGTTTTACAAATGACTCATTTAATTGATTCAGAGTCGACTCTTACTTTTGAGAGACAATAACTTTATATAAGGTGCACATTCAGATTTAAAAATTTTGCAGGACATTTTCATTCACTTAGAGCTATGTTACACACTACATGAAAGGTCATTTTCAGAAATCCATAATAGGGGCATTTTAAAACTTTGCCAGATATGTGTAGTAACTACTCCTCTCCACTTGGTGCCTAACAAACGTCTCTTTAAATTTTCTAAAATCACTTTAAACCTGTTTTTTGGAGGGCCTATTACATTATTTTACAATATTTTCAAGCTTCAATGTGAAGGCTTCTTGCCTCCAGGGAGTATTGACTGATTTGATTCAATGTTTCATTTGGCCCATGGGAAAAGGGTTGACCATCAGTTGGCAGAAGGCCCATGAGAAATTAAGTCAAAAGATGTACAGTAGTTGGCAGTCGGCCACCCTTACTGAGAAAATTATCTCTTACATAAGCAACACATGCAATTTTTTTGGTGAAATGACTGTGGTGGAAATGTTGGGGAGTACATGAGAAAGAAAGGGAGGAGAGCCCCTGTAAGTGAGAATATGGGAAAACTGTAAGGGTGGATATTACCAGCCAATGATACTACTTTGGTGTGTTTTAAGAGATAAGAAAAATGTATAAAAACTGTGCCCCGGCTCGAGATTCAGATGAATAGCTGGCATCTCACTTTGTTGCTTGACTATAAAGTTAAGTACTTCTGAGATCTGAAACTTTTAAGTTATTCATGATATCAAAGTAAGATGTTTTTGATGAAATCCGAGGGTATCTGATCCACACATAGGCAGCAACGACATTGCACCTTTCGAGGTCCTGAAAGGTACTTAAGACATCGTTAAAACGGGCGATGTGACTACAGTGGTTCAACCTTAATATTATGAAGTGATGAAACTACGCTATTTTCGTTGCAGAACTTTAGTGTTATCGTCCGAACGGCAGCTCAGTATTGGCCATGTGTGTGATGATGAAGCAGGAGCCGGCCAATACTGAGCCTGCGTTCAGACAAACACTGAAGCTGTGCAACGAAAATAGTGTAGCAGTATGACAGGGGACAGACGAATTTGTTGAATAAAGTTGTTATTTTTGATTTTGCACACAAAAAGTATTTTCATCGCTTAGTAATATTAAGGTTGAACCACTGTAGACACGTCGCTGTTTTAACGATGTCTTTAGTACCTTTCTGGACCTCAAAAGGTGCAATGCCGTTGCTGCCTATGTGTGGTTCATATACCCTCAGATTTCATCAAAAATATCTTAATTTGTGTTTTGAGGATGATCGAAAGTCTTACGGGTGTGGAACGACATGGGGGTAAGTAATAAATGACAGAAATTAATTTTTGGTGAACTAACCCTTTAATATATTCTTCTTATAAAGAAATTAAATAAATAAAAAATTATGCAATCCTTTGTACTTTTTTAACATCTGATTATTTTTTTTCTTATGTAACATGTTTTAAAATGCTTTGCAGTTAAATCAGCACCTCACACTTTTCTGGCTATGGAGAGATGTTTGGACTGCTGTAACATCAAGTTACTACAATGTGCTCCACAGCTTGGAAGAGGAGGGATTCATTGACCTGTCCAATGCTGTTCTCCTATTCTTTGTGGGATATGTTTTCATCCCAAGAATACACACAGATTTGCAGCATTTCACAGAGATGTGGAACTATCATCCCCTGCGAACGGAGGGAAATCTGTCACCCAATGACCTTTAGAATATTGGGATGTTGCAAGCACCTGCGTCAGAGCCTGATGTTCATTGCTTAAGTTAAACAAAACATACTTTGTAAGGTGATTGTTCTTGTAATCAATGGTGTTTTTTCCCCCAAATGTCAGATTTTACAAGCTGAGGACTTCCAGAATCCACAGAGTGTTGACTCCTGAAAATCTGTACAGAATCAAGTGAAGCCCACCGCTGAGTCCACTCGTTTTAGTTATGACATCTACTAAGAATCATGTGGAATAGAATTAAATGTAATGTCATAAATAGATATCCTAGATACTAGAAGAAATGTAAATCTATGTGTTGTCTTGAATGAAAGTGTTAATATCTAAACTATGTAGATAGAGATGTGCTATTTGACAAAACTATAAAAAAGAAATCCTGCTATCAGGTTTGTTTCAAATTTAATTTAAGTTGATTTTGATTTATTAAAGTAATTGAACTAATGTTTTTTGCCTTCAATGAGAAAACGTGAAAAATACAGATACATTTTAAGGAACACAATAAATGGTTTGTGGCTTCGACCACAAGAAGTTAAATTTAGTTTTTTAGTTTTTTTAGAAATCTAAACCAACTACAAATTTATATTATTTTGCCTTGCATGCATTTAAAGACATTCAAAAGAGTAAAGAAAAAAGTGAACATTGTAAGAAATAATGCTTTGGTAAACATGAATCAATGAAACTGCAGGTTTCTACAGTAGACAATTTCAGCAAATTTGCTACACTCTGTCAAAGCTTGCCCCATACAGTGTTTTCAAATTAGAATTCATGTTTTAGTTTATTTACACCCTTTTAGACTGGGAACTACAGTAGCATATTTACACCTGGATATCAACAATTCCATGATTTTTGATTCTTTCACTTGTTTAATTGAACCATTTTGGCTCATCTCTGGGGCCAGGTGGGATAAAATGTTATGGAAGTCAACCTAAACACCAAAAAGAAAAGCATAAAAATGGATTTTAATATTTGTAATTTGTGGCATACTAAAAGAACTACAATATAAATAAATGCTTAAAACAGTATTTCTACATACCTTTTCATCATATCCTATGACCGTGTCACTCCGGTGGTTTTCTCTGTGTGACTTTGATAAGATCGTATATCTCAAGGCCATCGCGCAGTTGTTGCAGCATTGAGGTGCGTTTTCTTGTAATATGTAAAGCAAGAGCTCTGGCAAAACAAAAATAAAGATAAAGTGCTATTGCTCAATTTCATCTGCTTCAGTTGTACCATTATTACAACACATCATGCATTGTACTGATGTTAAGAGTAGATTCTGATGTAAATGAACAATAACAATGAGCAATTTTTTCTCAGTGCTGACTTTACCTTATTATGCTTTCCTTGTGGTCAGTTGGTCCAGTGTAGCCACAGTCCAGGATTTCTTTTGTGTAGGTGGACAGGTCAGATACATCTTCAATCTACAAGTAAAATTTTTGGAAAAAAAAGTCACTAAAGGGGTCTGAAAAGTCACTAAATTGGCAACACTGATGCAGCCTTCGGTCTGAGAAGCACCCAGATTCACTCCTCCAGGTCCCAATTACCAAACTGGATCTGCACGTGTATCGCACATCAAAGTTTGAACTAATTGTTATATACTTGCACTAGCATATTGTATATGACAATTTAGTTCAAACTTTGACCTGTGGAGGGCAGTAATACACTTAGCAGTGTCTACTGCTGGAATTCAAATAGAGAAGAAGAAGAAGAGAGCTAGTTCAAGATGAGCATTTATGGTTAAAACGTATATCATTTTTAGTTTTTTTATTAGAAAATGAGCGATGGTTTCACTAGATAAGACCCTTATTTCTCGTCTGGGATCGTGTAGAACAATTTGAAGCTGCACTGAAACTGACATTTGGACCTTCAACCGTCTGGAGGCCATTGAAGTCCACTATAAGGAGAATAATCCTGGAATGTTTTCATCAAAAACCTTAATTTCATTTCAAATGAAGAAAGAAAGACATGAACATCTTGGATGACATGGATTTAATTTGAAAGTGGACTAATCCTTTAAGGATTTAATTTTCGCAAAATCCATTTACAGCTTTTTACAGACGCTAGGACACATCTCTCAATACTAAGGTCACTTTTGCAAAACTCTTCACACAGTGAGCGCAACAGAAGTCTATGTGGGCTAAACTGAGGATCAATTATCATTGTTTTGGCACTCAATGACTACATCTCTCAAATTTCATGAATTCTTTTCTCACTCAGACACAACAACTGCCAAAACTCTTTGTACGTACAGGCCATTTTGCACATGCTTACATACTGTTTTCAAAACTGTTAAACTCATGTTCAAAACAATAACATAATTCAGAACTGAATAAGACAGAAATATGCTGCATTTCTGCAGTAATATTGTAATGAAATATATGCTGAATCTAAAAAATCAAATACTATCAAAACAATTAGATGAAACGGAACACCTACACAAGCATTCGTTTTTCAGTTTCATTACCATCCATTCAAAAGGGGAAACTTAGGAATAATTTTGTTCTGTAACGTAAACATGGACCATGTAACATGTACTGCAGTGAATTATAAAAAAATAGAGAGTGTCATTCTTGTTTTATAAAGAAATTAAAAAAAAGAAAACATTGTATAATGCTAACTGATGTTACTGTTTTTAGGTCGATGTTTTACGAGTGACAAAGTGTGTTTGCTGGGTGAAAACCTTTGCTAGTGTTCTGGAAGAATGAGTTGATTTGAGACCTGTATGAAGTGTTTTGGTAGATTTAGTGCATTTTGAATGTGACGTTAACCTCTGTGCCAAGATGAAAGTTGGTTAGGACAACTGTGTGAAGAGTTTTGAAAAAGTGAACTAAGTATTGAGAGATGTGCCCTAGCGATTGTAAAAAACTGTAAGGACTTTTAATGCTTGTCAAAGCCCTGCAGAAACCTGTTGCTCGCCATTGCTACAACCTCACTTGCTCTGGCAGTGGCAGGAAAATGTAGTGGGCGTGGACAACTTGTCACTGCAATGGAGAGTGACCAATCGAAAAAGGTCTTTCATCCGGGTGGGTAGAGACCGCCCACTGAGATACAGCTTCACTCGCAAGCAAAAGATTTAGACCCACAAAAAAGACAGCAGAAGAGAGAGCAACATTTGTGGTTTCGTGATGAAAAGTGTTTGAAGTGCACAAAGAAAAATAAAGATTTTTAAAGATTTGCATGCACTGCAAAGAGTTTTTTTTATCAATTCCTTTATTTTTGAGCCTCAATAAGAATTTTTTTTGCAATCTTTTTTTTTATTTTTTTTATTACAAAACAATTAGTTTTACTCTCAAACACTGTGTTTGATTGAATAAAAAAAGACAAAAGAAACTCTATAGAACTCATGTTCTGAGAAAATATTTTCACACAAATAATGATCAGTGATGCGCACTTCAAAGCTTACCAACATAATGGCATCATGACAGACACTGAAGGAGTCGCTCGGTGATCGTCCGACTGTACACAGTACTGTACAACCTCTGCTGAACGCAGTGGCAATAAAAGACAAATCCCCAACAGCAAACAGTCAGTCATCATTTGTTTCGTTTTTAATTTGTTTCAATTTAAAGCAGTTGTTTAATTTCTATAGCTTTTGTAACATTCTTAATTCCACAGACACTACGAAATGGTCTGTGTATTCATTGGTTGCTTCAGAGGCATGAGTTACCGTAAGTGGGCCTATTACAACAATGCATTGACATTTACCTTTTACTTTTGATACTCAAGTACTTTTAAAAACAAGTACTTCTGTAAAAATCGGTCCTTTTACTTGTAATGGAGTAATATTTGACCAGTAGTATCTGTACTTTCACTCAAGTAAGGAAGTTGTGCACTTTGTCCACCTCTGCTGGACACACACACACACACACACACACACACACACACACACAGACTGTAGCCTAAAGATAAACCGTTTCATGATCTTCCTACTATTATGAAAAATGCCATTGTATTTGAAGGACAGATTTTGAAGGAAATGGTAAGATATGCACGTTTTATTTTTAAAATGTTTTGTCAGTACATACGATAATTTACAATGCAAAAATTAGGCCACCTATCCGTTTCAATTAAAAATATACAAACAAACAAACTAGGTCAGAGATTGCAGATTCTACTCGACATAAAAAGCCTCGGCATCTTTACTATCACTTTTTTTTTTTATCAATTTAGCACATCCTTCCTGAATAAAAGTACTAATTTCTTCCAAACAAAAAAAAAATTCTGATGCCAAACTTTTGAACAATGGTGTATATTGTTAAAGTTTCTATTTCCAAAAAATATGTATATACATATATATATATTAAGCAGGACAACCTTTTCCAACATTGATAATAAATCAGCATATTAAATGATTTCTGAAGGATCATGTGACACTGAAGACTGGAGTAATGATGCTGAAAATTCAGCTTTGATCACTGGATATAAATTATATTTTAAAGTATATTAAAATAAAGAAAACATTATTTTGAATTGTAAAATAAAAACAGTATTTTTGGTCAAATAAATGAGGGCTTGATGAGCATAACAGAATTCTTAAAAAAAAAAAAAACTTATCAGCCTACACTTCACATAATAGTCCAATAGGTGGCACCTGGGCTTTGTGAAGTGAAAAGTGTGAAAGTGAAGTGACATGTGGCCAAGTATGGTGACCCATACTCGGAATTTGTGCTCTGCATTTAACCCATCCAAGTGCACACACACAGCAGTGAACACACACACACCGTAAACACACACCCGGAGCNTCCAACATTGATAATAAATCAGCATATTAAATGATTTCTGAAGGATCATGTGACACTGAAGACTGGAGTAATGATGCTGAAAATTCAGCTTTGATCCCTGGAATAAATTACATTTTAAAGTATATTAAAATAAAGAAAACATTATTTTGAATTGTAAAATAAAAACAGTATTTTTGGTCAAATAAATGAGGGCTTGATGAGCATAACAGAATTCTTTAAAAAAAAACAAAAAAAACTTATCAGCCTACACTTCACATAATAGTCCAATAGGTGGCACCTGGGCTTTGTTTAACCAACTATGATAGAATACAACTTACCATTAATGCGACGTTTGGTGCTGCATGGTTTTGTGTAGTGCTTTGATGTCAGTTAACATCCATTGCTTCATAAATGTAAATTCGTCTGTCCATGTAATTCTGGTCCACAATTACTACTCCAATGAAATTTGAACTTGTTGTGCCAGATGACCATTGGTTGGTGTATTATGACAAACATGCATCAGTGAATTATGCTATGTAATATTTTAAAATATGTAAAATGTGGATTTTTAATTGAATCGACACACTACCTTTGATTATTAAAAAAAAAGTAAAAAAATAGTTTGGTTTATTTTTTCCTGGTACTCACTGAAAGAACCATATTTGGCTGGAGAGCACAGGTTCCCAAGCAGACAGTGGAATACCTACATTTGCATTAGTGCATTTTCGTTTCGTTTCGTTAAAACATAACTTTTGCTACGGTCATGCCTGTCATCCACACTACTACTAACAGTGACTTTTGAAAGTGCTGCAGACTCCGTCCATCAAGTCCGAAGCAAGACACACGCAACCCATAGCAGTGCGTTATGACAACGACACCTCAGACTGACAGATACATGAGATAATAAACGATCATTTAGGCTACTTCAGTTTTGTAGTCTTCACATTGTCATGTTTATTATAATCAAATGCATGTTGTTTTATTGACCACAATATTATCATTGATATTTATTTGAGGGGGAACTTTTGATTAATTTTGAAAAAGGGCCGAAGCTCCCAAAGCTAAAAGCCCTTCCTGAAATCAACTCATCAACTTAAGCCATGTTTCCACCGCAGGAACTTTCTCCAGGAACTAGGGACTTTGGGGTGGTACTCGGTGTGACCGCAGGGACCAGGGTCTAAATGAAGTTCCACGTAAAAATGTCCCCCTCAGAAAGTCCCTGTTTCCAAGATAGTGCTTTTTAGATAGAACTTTTAGTGATGGGACTTGGGTGCTGAACATGCTGACTGTTGAGTTAAAGCAGCATTTTGATTGGTTGACTCTACGCAGCATTTTATTTCAACCACCGATTTTAAAAGTCTGTTGCGGTGCGTGCAGTAAGAGTTGTTTGCTATTCGAATCAACAATGGAGTTTAAAAAATATGACCAATGGACCGGTGAAGGTTCAGTCTTTTTTGAACTTATATGTGGAGGATGTACCCCTAAGGTGCAACAGCGCCACCTACTGAACGTTGGGAAGTCAACCAAATACTGGCGCTGGAACTTTACATGCCATATTATCATANTTTTACTCTTTAAGCAAGAGGAGTACAGCATACGCCAACACGTGTTAAGGAAGGCCTGGAAGGCCTATAACCTCAACAGACACGTGGCATCAGCTCGGGGCAGTGTTTAGGTCCCAAGCCTGGTAAACAACCCGCAAGAAAGGGGGTTGAATCTACCACTTGGGCCCCTGGGCAACGAAGTGTATAGACTAGTTCTCAGAGAGAAATACACCTAAACAAACACCTGTGTATTCAAAAAAGGCAGCCCACAGGCTTAGCACCCTTCAGGACACACAGCGTAAGTCTCGTGGCCATTTCCAGGAGCACAAAAGATCCAACCTAATTGATAGGTGGCTCTTAGCTCGACTAGAATCACCGACTCAAAAAAGGCAACAATAGGTTAAACCAAACCTCGGTAAGGTTTCACTACTGACATCTCATCCTGAGCCGCACAGAAAAACACAATCTGTGCCAACATGTAAACAAAAGAGGAGGCCTGAAGGGGCCTGCCAATTATCAACACGTGGCTTCAGCTCGTGAATTTCCAGGGAACCAAGCTACAGGGAACCAGCTATAACCCAAAAACTATGGGAAGCTAACTACTACCTGTGCTAGACTACGCTCTCAACAGGCAAAGTACCCAACGTTCTGTGACTAAAGGGAACCGATACAACCAACATGGTCTAAGGGAGGCTAATCAAGCCTGCTACCTTAAACAAACAGGCTGCAGGGCCTGAAGCAGTGTAATAAAACAGTATGTGAGCCAATCATAACAGATAACTAAAAAGGGAGCTGATACTAACTTTTGTCACAAAAGTGATCTAGCTACCCTGAGTAGCATTCCAACAGGTGATGCACTCAGTGACACCAAACCTCTCCTATCTGACAAAAGGGGGGGGTTCACCACACTTAAATAGAGGCCATATTTTCTTAAAAAGGGGCCTACTATCATAAGCGGGCGCAAAACCTGTGGCAGCAATTAAGCTCACATACAAATGTAGGGCAAACGTCTAGAACTTCAAAGGAAACTTTGATATGCATGCTTTATTGAAAAAGAGAAAAAATATTCCTATATTCCTATTCTTTCTCCCCATTTTGATTGGTTGACTCTACGCAGCATTTTATTTCAACCACCGATTTTAAAAGTCTGTTGCGGTGCGTGCAGTAAGAGTTGTTTGCTATTCGAATCAACAATGGAGTTTAAAAAATATGACCAATGGACCGGTGAAGGTTCAGTCTTTTTTGAACTTATATGTGGAGGATGTACCCCTAAGGTGCAACAGCGCCACCTACTGAACGTTGGGAAGTCAACCAAATACTGGCGCTGGAACTTTACATGCCATATTATCATAAGTGTACTATTCATTTGAAATATTACATTTATCGCCAATAACGGTATATTACGACACCCTAATTAACACAATAATGATATTTCATTTTTTTAAGTATCACGTTTATCGTCAATACCATATTGTGACACCCCTAGTCCCAATCTTAACTTGATTGTTTTCTGGCCGGCCACAGTTCTCATCCACCCCGTAGACTCCTGCCTTTCCTCTGAGACCTCCACCAAGAGGTTTCAAGGTCCTGGACGCAGCCCTTTTCAACACAAATGACTGACCCCGTCCCGCTGACTTCGCCACCATAGCAGGGTTATGTAATCATGCCAGCTGTTGAGGAATCTCTCACTGCCCATCTCAAGCCATCTTACTGCCCTCCAAACCTGCAGGGTCACTTCTTTGGTTGGTCACTTCTCACTCACTGTGGCCTGCTTCATATGAGGCAGTGTCGGTGGTGGATCAGTGGTCAAGGGGTATCTTGGCATTCCCATCACAGGATCAAGGTTACGCGCAGAGGTTTTCTTACCTTGCTTTCTGGGATGGGTCCCCAGTTCTTTTCCCAGGGCGTTTGGTTGAGAGGGGTCTGTCGCTGCAAGATGATCCCAACAGACGCCTTTTTGATAGGCTACAGGAGCCCATCTTGATTGCCAAATAAACTTCCTAGAGATGCTGGCGGTGTTTTTGGCTTCAGACAATCGTCACACCTGGAGGACTTTACAAGACTTCTCTCTCTCTCTCTCAGTCAGAAAAGATCATATTTTGCCAATATCTGACATTGAGTAAACACATTGTCATGTTAACTCTGTCTTATCTTGGGTTTGCAGAAGAGGCAGGGAAGAGCAGAAAGCAGGAGACCAAGTGACGGAAACAACAAGTTTATTGAACAATCTTAGTTGTGTCTTTCATCTGACAAGCACTGTTTTCACCAGTGTTATTATACCAAGCAAAGCCACTGGAGAAATTACTTTCCACGTATACTAGTGTAAAATTAAAAATCACTTAATACTGTAATATAAAATGAATACACACACACACACACAAATACAGCAGGTTGTTCTCATGAACTCAGATTTGATCCTATCATCCTTCACCTCCTTTTGATTTACTTCAAATCTCAGTCTCAAGGATTCCCATTTATTGTTTTTTTTTTCTATCACTTTCTCTGGTCATGTTTTAGAATGTTTTCTCTGTTGGCTCATCCAGATTGATGTTGACAAGCTCTGAGCTGCTGCTCATGATCTTTTCATTGTTGACGAGCGTGACCATCTCCTGCTCCCGAGTGACTGACGCTGGTGCACCTTTTTCTGCACTGCTGCTCTTTTTTGTGATAATCAGAGTCTGTTTCTTGCCACACCATCTGAGGGTAAATAAAATATGCACATTCAGTAAAACCCAATAACACTGTTAACATAACCCTAAGCCCTAGCGGTAAACCTGAAACCTAAAATGACCCATGGGACAATCTACGTTCTTGTAAGGGACACGCACATGCGGCTGCCATTGTAAGTCCACAAGACCCCAAGTGCACATGAAGTGTGCCATTTGGGACATTGCCTAAGTGCAAGAAAGACTGTCCAAGGTCTGAAAAATATCAACACTAACCCTAATACAACATCAAAATGCTGTTTAGTGTATAGCACAGTTCACTGTGTTCAGGAGCCCACAGCCCTTCCTTCCAGAGGGAAGTAGCGTGCTTTCATCAAGATGACAACAATGATAATATTTCAGTGTTAATGGTGCTGTATATGAGTATAGTTTCTAAAACCAGTCGGTATGACTTAAAGACAAAGATATGACCGCTCAGATGTTCTACACACACTCTCAAGATTCACACTTGCACACGTAATACAAATAATACAAAAACCACAGGAGTTGTTATTGTGACAGACATGTAGTATTTTAACATATCTAGAATATTTTAATATATGTATTTATTTGTAATATCTGCATTACAGAAGACATACCTTTTTCTTCTTGCTACAATAACACAGAGAAGCAGAATGAGAAGAACTGCCAAAATTGTCAACAAAATGACCAGCCAGTCTGTAAAAGGATTATAACACATAACATGTTATTTCAAACAAACTGATAAAATCATTCAGTGCAGTTGTGTAAGTCAGAGTGCAAATAACATTTGAGCAATGAGACCACAGCCTACAAAATATATATTTCCATGCTTTTCCCTTTTGAGGCTCCTCAAATATGTGAGGAAAATAACTTGGAAATGACTTGTTTGTCTGCTGTCAGCAATTAATCAAATTTAGAACGAGACATCTTGGAACATTGCTTGCTGAAAGGCAAAAAATAATCCCAGAAGATGCTCTTTGGTCTGGTTTCAGTCATAAAAATCCAAGGCACTGTATTGCAAATGTATTCATAGGGATACAATTCCACTTCCACAATTATGAGTCTCTTCTTGACTAGGAATGTGTTCTGTTTTCTGTAGATGCATGCATTATTAAACCCGCTTGTGTCAATAATATAGAGCGTTTCAGGTGTGGTTGAAATTATATTATATGTTAATTCAGACAAAACTGTTAAAATGTGTAGTATTAAGACAACCACCATCCTTTAGGGATGAGGATCAGACCTCAATCCTGACCCTAACCTAACTGAACACACTGAAACAAGCTAATCCAGGCCTTCAGAACTGCTTGCAATTTGGGATTGGTCCTAAAGTCTGCAGGACAATGGCCTCCCAGCACTAGAGTTTAAGAAACTCCCTCATAATTCCTACCCAAGTGAAAATTTGTCAGCATGTAATCCAGGCTTGTAAATGTAAATAGTAGTCTCAAAATAAATACAATTGATTTGGGTAAGATTTATATTATAAAAGAGGCTTTCTAACCTGACGATCTGACCGTATCTGATCCCGAAGACCTGTTGTTTGGGTTGACATCTCCTGGAGCTGGAGTAACAAAAACAGAAGCACACAGACAGCACAGTTCAAATGAGATTTCAGAAGTCATATCCTGTAACAATTCTTAAAAATAAAGGTTCCAAAAGGGGGATTTCATAGTGATGCCATAGAAGAATCATTTTAGGTTCCTCAAAGAACCTTCCAGTGGTCAGTTCTTAAGAACCATCTTTTCTTAGTGTGAAGAACATTTTAATAATCTAAAGAACCTTTTTCCACTATAAAGAACCTGTAGTGGTTCCATGGATGTTACAGGTTCTTCATGGAACCATCGATGGCAATAAAGAACCTTTATTTTTAAGTGTACATTCAACCCAGATATGGCAGGATAAAACAGTATATTACTTATTAAGCTTTTGTCAAACATTAAGAATGGACTGAGATTTGGCTAATATTCCTATAATGAAACGTCACCTGTTTTATTGGCTGGTGTTTCATGAGTGGACGTTCTCTCGCTCATTGCCAGCTCTGTGGTGTGTGTAGTTGGTTGTGAGGTTGTGGACTCCTCTCTATGCTCTGTATCATTTGTATCATGTGTCTGATCGGTCTCATTGTCCTCCACTGGGCTCACTGTGGCACTGGTTTGTGTCCAGAGAACTGGAGTAGACACTGTTGAATCTCTCAACACCTCAGATGTTGAAGTTACATTATCATCCTCTCCAGTGTCTTGTTTGAGTGTCGTGACGCCTGTGAAATGACAATTATGCAGAACTTTGTATATGCACACCAAACTTTGATTGTGTGGAGAAATTGACCTGCTGTCAGTACAGATATTTACATTTAGTCAGACACAATAAATACACAACATCACAAACAAATGACATAACCTACTCAAATATTGACTTACATTATTTTTTATATTTTTATTTTTTCATGTGTAATGTTACTCAATGTTTTGTCAATGTTAAGATTCTTTTTAATATGCCAGAAAAGTACTGCAGTTTATCACTTTATTAAAATTATGCCAAACTAAACAACAGTTACACCTTTTTTAACTATGGATTCAACTAACTACAAGTAACTTTGCAACTATCAACTAACAATACGGTTTTCTCAGGATGAATTTTGAGTGTTAAAGCTTTCTAATGATCCCATTTATGATTATTACTAAAACATGTGATAGGGGAAAAAGGTAATAAATTACTGTCCTGCTACTGGCACACTAACAGTTAACATGCTATTACACTGTAAGATCTCTCAGATAAAAGTGTCTTCTAAATGCATAAATGTAAAATGTTATACCTGTAGATGCTGTGGCAGGGCTAACATCTGTTTTATTTACAATCTCAGGGATCTCAGCTGCACAGGCCTTCACTGACAAATCTGTTTAAAGTGTAATATTTTGTTAAAAAGACAGTTGATCACGAGTTGACTAAAACAGACACCATGTTGCACAAATCAAACCTGTAGCATCGTAACAGAAAGCGTCATATTTCTTTCCATCTTGAATCTTCTTGATGATGCCGGTTTGGTTGCCAGCGCAGAGTTTATTTGCCTTGTGACGGAGAATCACCAGCTTTGTGCTGTTTACCCAGCCATACCTGCAGAGAAAATACAGGTGGACCTGAAGTTGATGGTGATTCTGCATGTTTGATGAAGTCAGTTGGTGATGTTCAGTTGAATGTCTGACCTGCATGTCTGTAGTCCTTTTTCATAGGCTTCCTCCACCTGCTCCATATTGGCTAATGAAGATGATAAATCCTCACACAAGCTCTTGGCCATCTCAAACGTCAGACTATAGCGATTTCTCCCCTGTACATGAAACACTCCAACATAGCTGCAGCTCCGTGCACTAACCGCTGAAAGACAAACAGGGCAGAAATAATAGAAATAAATTAATTATATTTATATAGTGGCATTCTAGAACACAAGAATTTCTGAAAAGCATACCAGACAAAGTAAGAGAAAGGAAACAGTAACAGAGGAGAAAGGTTTAGAGCAGATCTGAGCTTAAAAAATCTTAAATCTTAAAGGGGGAAAGGAGCTGATAACACAGGGACCTGCAGAAAGGTCAAGAGCTTTGGGAACAATTAATAACACTTCACATTAATCTGGTCAAGTCTAGATGTTACTGTGCTGGGGTGGATGGAGTAGTTAAGACATGGATCTCATCGCAGGCTGATTTATTCAAACAAAGAAAGATGAAGACATTGCAGAAAACAAATAAAGCACAACAGTTTAAACATTAAAAAAAAAACCAACACATGACAAATTAAACAGAGGCTATAAATGCATAGAATAATGAGGAACTAATAGAACCCCAATGTAAGGAAGCTTAGCATAGCTTAAAATATTAACTATGGTTTTGAAAGATCATTTTGCATATTATCTTATTAACTGTACTCCTGTGACCAAACTGATGTGCTTGTGTCCTGAACTCAAATTACAAGGTTCAACGCTCAACACAGCATCATACACTCTAAAAAATGCTGGGTTAAAAACAACCCAAGTTGGGTTGAAAATGGACAAACCCAGCGATTGGGTTGTTTTGACCCAGCAGTTGGGTTAAATGTTTGCCCAACCTGCTGGGTAGTTTTATTTAACCCAACAATTGTTTACAAATTACTATATGTCTGGCTTAAAATGAACCCAAAATAGGTTGGAA
The DNA here is from genome assembly GCA_003731715.1 of Anabarilius grahami. Taxonomy (NCBI): domain Eukaryota; kingdom Metazoa; phylum Chordata; class Actinopteri; order Cypriniformes; family Xenocyprididae; genus Anabarilius; species Anabarilius grahami. The sequence goes on from RJVU01043840.1 coordinate 65,847, forward strand.
ATTAAAAATCAGACTCATAATTACTAGAGGCAACAATAATAATCAAAAAGATGAGCATTTATTAATAAGCAATTTAATAAATGTTTATTGTTTAAATAATATTAAAAAAAGTATTAATAAATGTTTGTTTATTAAACATATTAATAAATGTTAATTTCCAACATATTTTGGGTTCATTTTAAGCAAGAAATACAGTAATTTTTAAACAATATTTGGGTTAAATAAAACTACCCAGCAGGTTGGGCAAACATTTAACCCAGCCGCTGGGTTAAAACAACCCAATCGCTGGGTTTGTCCATTTTCAACCCAACTTGGGTTGTTTTTAACTCAGCATTTTTTAGAGTGAATGTTGACTCTATAGGGAACCTGGTGTCTGAAGCATGTGTGAAATCACGCCAATCTCACTGGCTGACAGTATAAAAAAGCACTTGCATTACACATTATCACCTTTGTTGTCTTCAGGAAGCCGCTTTGTCTTTGTGCTGTCTGTGAAGTGTGTATGTTTTGCAAAAAAAAAAAACGAAAAAGAGAGAGAGAAAAGAAATAATGACGAGCAAAAAGCAGCAATCCAGATCGTGTGCATCTCCATGTCAACGCTTTATAATGATTTTATAATCTGTATCTTGTTATGATAAGTTCACAGTGAGAAAGCTCTGCACTCGCTTGGCTCTCTTTGTGAGCCAAGTGTCCGCACCTCGTGGCTCTGGCCCTGCATCTGCTGAGGCAGCATGACGGCTATGATCGGTGGGATCACAGGTGGAGCTGGCAGAGGAGCTTGAGGGGGTTTCTCTTTCGCGGGATTTACCAGCTATCTCCAAGGCTCTCATACTCGATCTGGAAGCCTGCTCTGCGGCCTCTTCTGGCTTGGCTGAGAGTATCGCTTGTACTTCTGAGGAACTAGATGTGGAGGCAGTTGAGTTAAATATTACAAGCGAGTCCACCTTCTCCCTTTGTGGAGTTTGTGGAGCCTATGACCTGTGCTATGGCTAGACTAAGTTTAAACTGGTCCAGTTTAAAGCAGGATGTCGCTCATGGCTGTTTGAATGAGCGATCCCTGTTGTGTCATAAGTATCCCTCTCCGGTGAGCCTCTTGGACCTGCACACTGAGGTGTCAGACTTGTGGAGAAATCNAAAAACCTTCTCCCTTTGTGGAGTTTGTGGAGCCTATGACCTGTGCTATGGCTAGACTAAGTTTAAACTGGTCCAGTTTAAAGCAGGATGTCGCTCATGGCTGTTTGAATGAGCGATCCCTGTTGTGTCATAAGTATCCCTCTCCGGTGAGCCTCTTGGACCTGCACACTGAGGTGTCAGACTTGTGGAGAAATCCTTATACCACTCGTATAGTTACCTCAGCACATTTAAATTATTCAGGCGTATGTGAGGATTCCGCAGGTAGAAGAGAACCTCACTGGGTATCTCTCCCCTGGGTCGGCATCCTCACTGTAGGCTCCCGTCTTGCCTTCCATCATGGCTGGTGGGCAAAGCATATGTGGCAGCAGGTCAGGCCGGTGGGGGCCAGCACACCATTCCAGTATACTTAAAGACATGGACCAGGGTGAAGGGTTGTCAATTGAGGCAGTTAGGAAACTCTGCACGGCCACAGATTTAGCCATCTGCACCACCAAGAAGATGGCCTGTGCTATTGGCTGCTCAATGGCTGCAATGGTGGCAATAGAGAGACATTTGTAGCTGAATCTGTCAGACATTAAGGAGAGTGACTCCATTAAGAGGAACTTCCTCCTTAATGCCGCAGTCTCACACTCTGGACTTTTCAGGACTGCCGTTGAGATGGTGGTGAAGTTCAGAAAGGTGAGAGCACAGTATGCTGCCTTCAGGAAGTGTATTTTTAACCCCTCCAGGGCATTAAGCTGAAGGTGATGTACAGCTTCAGTATGCCTTTTAAAAACAGAAAAGGGGGAGTGAGAGCAGTAGTAGATTGTGACTTTTAGGCCTTGTTTCCACCTGGTATTAAGATGCGTTTTGATTGATCGGATCACAAGTGGATGAGGAAGACATACCCGTTTACACCTGGTATTTTAATCTGTCTATTTTGTCCATTTTCAACCACTTCTGTCCGGATAACTTTGAGGGGAGGGTCTATGGGTGGGCAAATGTAATGTTTTTTTTCAGATCTTTTGATCTAATGGACAAAATAAGCTCACCAAATTTACATATGAACACACCAAAGATGATGAAAAAACACACAGAGAGCAGCAGCTTTCGTTTCTTCACTGACAGCCGCAAGACCGGCCGAACGCGTTGAGTGCGTGTTGGAAATTGTGAGAGAACTTTGTGCTTGGTACGTTTGGTCCTCAAACCAAACTTGGTTAAATTTTTGTTTAAATCCCATCTGGCCAGAGCGCTTTCCATAATGTTAATGCACTATGTCAGTAGGCGGAGAGTAGATGGTCTTTAGTGGCTGTTTGAACACTTTTGACCACATGAGAGTTTCCACTATGAAAGCAATCCAGTGAAGTGAAGTGAAGTGAAGTGAAGTGAAGTGAACCTAAACCAAAACAGTGCGTTTTCGAATACCACTGGAAGTGTTCGAAAGTGGACAAGCTCAAAACATTTTGGACCCCATTTACACCTGTATTTAGTGTCGTCCACTTGTGATCTGATTGACCAAAATGTATCTTAATACCAGGTGAAAAAGGGCCATAGTCCCCACTACGCTCCCTTGTGAATAACTGTATGGTATGGAGCCTGACAGATGAGAGCTAGTGTGGTCAAGTCAAGGCCCACTCTCTCATCCGTCGCCCTACACAATTCATCAACTGGGCATTAAAGCTGGACTATGCTCCTGTGTAGATATCTTTATGAGTATAAAGTTTGGCAAGTGAGAGCTGAAGTGGACTAAGCCACGAGAAGCGGCCCATTATCTAACCCATTGCCCTCCAAAATTGTCAGATTGGGGTTTAAAGCAGCGCTATATGCTCCCTTATTGAAAGTGAAAGTGAAAGTGAAGTGAAAGTGAAAGTGAAGTGACATGTGGCCAAGTATGGTGACCCATACTAGGAATTTGTGCTCTGCATTTAACCCATCCAAGTGCACACACACAGCAGTGAACACACACACCGTGAACACACACCCGGAGCAGTGGGCAGCCATTGCTGCGGCGCCCGGGGAGCAGTTGGGGGTACGGTGCCTTGCTCAAGGGTCTCACCTCAGTCGTGGTATTGAGGGTGGGGAGAGCGCTGGACATTCACTCCCCTCACCGACAATCCCTGCCGGACCTGAGACTCGAACCCATGACCTTTGGGTTACAAGTCCGACTCTCTATCCATTACACTCTAAAAAATGCTGGGTTAAAAAAACCCAAGCTGGGTAAAATATGGACAAACCCAGCAGGTTGGGTTAAAAGGCACCTATTATGCCCTCTTTCACATGATGTAATATAAGTCTCTGGTCTGGTCAAATTTCAGCTTAATATACCCCCACAAATTTGCCCCAATTTGGGGGTGAGCAAAAACACGCCTTTTACTATATTACTATATTGCTGGCTAAAAAAAGAAATCCAAAATTGGTTGAAAAAAATGGCTGGGTGAAAACAACCCAATCCCTGGTTTTGTCCATATTTAACCCAGCAGTTTTTAGAGTGTAGGCCACGACTGCCCCAGTGTTGGTTATAGTATACTCTATAGAGGTTGGCAGATAAGAGTTGAGGTTGACCATGTCACAGGAAGTGGCCCACTCTCACACCCATTAGATCAGCTCAAATCAGCCGTTGGTGCAGTTCTGCAGAAAACCTTTCTGGTTTGTGTGGTCTTGGCTGAACTTGCTATCACTGTAAATGTCATAGAATGTCTCTGCTGGCACTCTCTCATGACTTCACCTGTCAAGAGATGATTGCAGATTCTGTATAAGAATACATCAAGAAAATGGCATTTTTATTCTTGATTTTTTTTTACATTAAAAGCTGTGTCCAGATGTGTGTTTAATACTGTAACTGACCATATCACAGTATTCTACATGTTGCTAATTGCATTTCAGAGGTAACCTCAGGGAAAAGTGCCAATGACATGGTTCATGACAATATGGAAATCATAAATCATAAAATACAACATTTTACAGCACAATTGAAAGTGGCCAACATTAGTAAAATTGTGTTTAATTATTTTTCTTATTGCCCAACATAGCTCGGTATTAAAATGCATTTTAGAGCAGATAGGTTTGTTATAAGAAAATTGTTTGGGAACATTTGTGGAACAAATAGTGCCAGACCCTGTTTATGTCAGGTTTTGTTGAGTTTTAAGTAATACAAACAACAGATAACACTTCAAAATAGACTGTACTGGAAATGCAGGAGGAATATAACATTATACGAGACAATAACGACAAAGGACTGAACAGAAGAGTACAGGGAGTATATATACATATAATAAATGAGGGAACTACACGGGAACAGTTGGAGAAAGATGAACTAATCTGTAATCATAGAAACTAACGAGAACTCACACTGACACAACAGGAACTAACTAAACAGAACATAATCGTGACAGTTTATATTAAACAATGAATCACACACACACACACACACACACAGAGTACATTGTTGTCAGGTTCTAAACGTACGATCACAAAGGATAACAAAAGCAGTCTTTAATAGTAAATTCCACTAGGAACATAGGATAATCACAGGGAAGACGCTGAGAAAAATAACCAATACAAAACAATACTGGACAATGAAACAAAGGAAACTGAGAACTTAAATACAAGCCAGAAGAATCAACTGAACAGAAACAGCTGCATAGAACTAATTACCACCAAGGAATCTAACACAGGCACCAGAACCAGAACAGGGAAAATAGAACCAAAACACAATGAAACTAAACCAAAACAGAGCATACATGTTACAGCTGTATTGTACAGTGTTGGCAGATCTGGTTAGTAACGGATTACATGAAATCAGGATTACGGAATCAGATTCCAAAAACCAAGTACTTGTAATTAGAGTAAACTACTTTATAAAATACTTGTAATCAGACTACAGTTACTTTTTTATGGATTACATGATTATATTATTTACACAATGGCAGTAAATTGTTCACAATTCATTGATTCTCCTAATTTTTCATTTTTTTTAACGTTTATATTTTTTTCATAATAAACCTGCTGCTTAAATACATTCGTGATTCTTCAAGTTTATTCCGGCGGTGAAGGGGAAATATAGATGAATATATATATATATGAAATAATAATAATATAATGATAATAATAGTATATGAAATATAGATATTGCTGTGAATTTCATGTTTTTCAATATTTGTTTTTGTAATGTTGCTGTTCTCTAAATTTATTTCATTTTAAGTAAATATGTTTTAAAATCATAAGATGTGATTTTGTTTTATTCAGTGTTACTGTCAGCAAACACTAACAACAGGTACATTAGTGTTAGTATTTTGAAGTATTAACTGTCCATACATTGCAGTTTAAAAACATCCTGTTGAGGCTCTTCTATACACCAACAGCTTCAGACTTCACAGCAGCACGGCTATCGTTGGATGCTCTGTTACAGACAGAGATACTGACCATCAGTTAATTGCGTGATAAAAAGTCAGAATTCTGAGATATAAAGTCGCAATTGCGTGATATAAAGTCAGAATTCTGAGATATAAAGTCACAATTGCGTGATAAAAAGTCAGAATTCTGAGATATAAAGTCACAATTGCGTGATAAAAAGTCAGAATTCTGAGATATAAAGTCGCAATTGCGAGATAAAAAGCCAGAATTCTGAGATATAAAGTCGCAATTGCGAGATATAAAGTCAGAATTCTGAGATATAAAGTCGCAATTGCATGATAAAAAGTCAGAATTCTGAGATATAAAGTCGCAATTGCGAGTTATAAAGCCTCGCTGACTTTTTTTCTCGCAATTGCGACTTTATATCTCAGAATTCTGACTTTA
>RJVU01043840.1:71899-92588 GCA_003731715.1 Anabarilius grahami
GGCGGAAAACAGGCTTCCATACATTGCCTCATTTATCAGATGAAAAATTAGTTGTTTTTAGTTGTTCACAACTAGTTGTGCATTGCTATAGCAATGTTAAACACATGGGTTTAATTCCCAAGGAACACATGCTGAGAAAAATTGTATTCTTTAAATGCACTGAACGTCACTTTGGATAAAAATCTAATTTTATATTATTCATCCTATATAGGCATAATTCAAAATATTGTCAACTGGGCTAAAAGGACTTAAAAGAAAACAATTTTATTCCAGCCCTTATGGTTATCAGCAAAAACAGAAATTATCTTACTATAGTGTCACCTTGTGGCCGAATCTCACAAAAGTTGGTAAACAACCTAAATGAAAATACCGAATTTTATAATGTTCGGTCATCCAGAATTATTATCAGAATTATAATCAGATGCTGGGCTTTTGATTTTGATTAACCCATGAACTTTTGTTGATTAGGTAAAAATCCAGGGACTATTTTGCAAAAGTTAGCAAAAAATTATATGGGGCCATTTGTATAAAAATTCTCAGAAATGCTCTTATAAATGGTCTTAAGCTTTGATATCTTATATCAAGATAGCTTTGAGACTTTCATATCACATGAGCCAATATTTTATTCACAACAGAACATAGATAACATAACAAATGTATAAACTGAGAAATTGTTGCCATATTCAAATGAAGGTTTTAAAATGTAGGCTAAGTGTCACTAATTAAACTAGTATATACAGTGAATTGTAGACCGCCTCTTGGATGTCTTCATCTTGGAGCCCTCAATATCCTTGGACAGCACACCAAATACCCTTATTTTTTTCTTATTTTTTAATCTATTCAATCATTTCTAAGTGTGAACTCATGGAAACCACTGCCACAGGCAATCAGACAATATTTATTTATTTGTTAAAGTTTTTTTTTTTGGGGCGTCTCATTGTAGATTCAAATCTATAAATCAAATTGTATTGCATTTATGAAGAAAAGGTTCAGCACCCAAGGCCCTATCGCTATTGCCTCAATGGTGTTCAGTGTCTTTGGGTTGATTAGGACTGTTTGTGATTTGGTCCTAGTGACTTAGGAGTCCTCTTGACTACTCCTAACGTTTCACAGATTTAGGAGCTAGTTTTAGTGCTAAAATGCTTTGTGAAATACTCTTAGAGCAAAAATTTAGGACTCCTAAAATTAGGACTGACACGCCCATTATTTTTAAGAGTTTCTCCTAAATCGGCAAGTTAGGAGCTACTTTTAGCCTTAAGATGTTTTGTGAATACGGCCGTAGGTCTGTAACATGATTAGCTCTATGTCTTAGAGAGGCAGAGTCTCTCAGAAGTAAAGATGGGCAGAGCTGTGAAAGAGTGCGTAAAAAGATTGTGGAATACAATGTTCCTCAACGTCAAATTACAAAGACTTTGCAAATCTCATCATCTACAGTGCATAACGTCATCAAAAGATTCAGAGAAACTGGAGAAATGTCAGTGCGTAAGGGACAAGGCCCTCAGACTGCATCACTCATCAGCATGATTGTGTCAATGACATCACTAAATGGGCCCAGGAATACTTCCAGAAACCACTGTCAGTAAACACAATCCGCCGTGCCATCTGCAGATGCCAACTAAAGCTCTATCATGCAAAAAGGAAGCCATATGTGAACATGGTCCAGAAGCCCCATCGTGTCCTGTTGGACAAGACTTATTTAAAATAGACAGTCTCAAAGTGGAACAGTGTTCTATTTTCAGACGAGTCCAAATTTGACATTCTTGTTGGAAATCATGGATGCCGTGTCCTCCAGGCTAAAGAGGAGGGAGACTTTCCAGTGTGTTATCAGCGTTCAGTTCAAAAGCCAGCATCTCTGATGGTATGGGGATGCATACGGTATGAGAGGCTTGCATATTTTGGAAGGCACTATGAATGCTGAAAGGTATAGAAAGGTTTTAGAGCAACATATGCTCCCCTCCAGACGATGTCTATTTCATGGAAGGCCTTGTGTATTTCAGCAGGACAATGCAAAACCACATACTGCAGCTATTACAACAGCACGGCTTCGTCGTAGAAGAGTCCGGGTGCTGAATTGGCCTGCCTGCAATCCAAATATTTCACCTATAGAGAAAAATACATCAAAGACGACCACAAACTCTTCAGCAGCTGGAAACCCATATCAGGCAAGAATGGGACCAAATTCCAACACCAAAACTCCAGAAACTCATAACCTCGATGCCCAGATGTTTTGAAAAGAAGAGGAGATGCTACACCATGGTAAACATGCCCCCGTCCCAACTATTTTTAGACCTGTGGCAGTCATCAAATTTGAAATGAGCTCATTTAGTGGATACAATTGTAAAATTTCTCAGTTTAAACATTTATGTTATCTATATTCTATTGTGAATAAAATATTGGCTCATGTGATTTGAAAGTCTTTTACTTTTCATTTTATTCAAATTTAAAAAACATCCCAACATTTCCGGAATTCGGGATGGAGAGAGATGGATAATCGTTTGATGGGCTGAGAACAAGCTCTACTACACACAGAGGAGGACAAGTCTGGAGAGTCATTTTGTTGACTTTTAATACTGTTGAAACTCTCGCTGGTTTTCTTTTGAAATGCTGAAATTTACAGCTGCCCAGTAGCATGTCTCTCCAACCAACAAATAGTTTCTCAGCATTCCCTCAACACAAACACACTTTGACGTCTTTCATGCTGAGATTTAACATAAAACACGTCAACAGCAAAGTGACAGAGATCAAAGTAAATCAGAGATGGTTTAGTGGCTGACTGTGGCATTGAATAGTTTCATTTTGTTCTCATTTAGGTATTTATTGGTATTTCAGTCACAAAGAACCTCAGAGGTGGTGTAAGATGTGAAAAAGACATCAATGATATAAAACAATACAGCGCAGCAGCAAAGCACAGATTTATCCGTCCAACTTACGTTTGGCAAGTCAAGTGTCAAAGTTTTCAAGAACTAGTGACAAACTTTAGAACAAAATGTTACCACAGTAACCGCCGAGTCTTGCGAAAACTGTTTTTTGGGGGGTGTGAGCTTTCATTTCCTACATATGCGGTACAACACAAAGAGATGCTCAAAGACTTCAAGTGAGGAATAATCTGGAAACAACATTCCACATTCCACACCATTACATTTCTCTCGCATAGATTTATTCTTTCCATTCGACTGGGTTTTTAAAGTCTCTGCTGGTTTGCTCTTGAAATGCTGAAGTTTTCAGCTGCATATCCTGTTCTCTTTTGAGTGTAACTGTATTCACACATACACAAGCAACAGCGCTGCTCCATCCATAGTCAATAATACACGAGTTTTCTCACCTGTGGTCGCCTCTGATCCTCCGGAGGCCAGTAATCCAGACACGAGTCCCAGCAGCACCATCCACATCCTGATGACCAGTGAGGTTGCTGTAGAATAGAGCTGGGATAGAGTTTGCTGTAAGTTTGGAGTATTGTGAGGTGAGGTTTCAGTGTCGGCTCTAATAGAGATGAGAGAAACGGGTGGTGCGTGTCTGAACACTCCCTTCTACTCCTCCCTCAACCGCTCTCTGTCTCTCTCTCTCTCCTTCAGTGTGTTCAGAGAGTGAATCTGTTTGTCTGTACAACACTGACTGCCATGATTCCTGATTCATTTTGGCAAGTTGAATGTCCAAGTACTTTCAAACTACTGTCAGCTTACACAATGATCCCATTTATCTCACAAAAAAAGAACATATCCAGGTCACATGTCTATTAATACATCAAGAAAATTAAGCCTAGTTAGTGATGATTAAGATTTGTTGCATTGTCCCCAAACTCTCATTACAGTAATAACTCTTCAATATGTTACAGTGATTTTTCTTTTCAATCAGTATAAGAAGCAGCACATCAAATCCAGCTGTCATTACCAACATGAGATACAACTGAGATGAACTTTCAGATAAAGATTCATCACAGGAAGGCATTAGTAAAACTACAACATGAACAGACGAAGCAGTTTTAGCCGTTTTCAGGCTTCTCGTCATCTCATATCTCATGAAAAACAGAAGCAGTTCTGTATTTACATGAAGAGATTTGAATATAGTACAGTTACATTACTGATGGTGTGTTGCTGGTCATCAGTGTTGTTATGACTCTGAGTAAACCAGACATCATCATCACATCTCTCACTTCCTGAACAGAGCGGTTGCTGTTGATACTGTTATGATTGCTACCGTTGCTATGGTGATGCGATAAACAAAAACAAATGTACATACAAATTCCAAAAAATCTGATTCAGTAAAGATAAGTCTACACTTTACACTTTATTCGCCTCTCATTTGTTAAACTGTCCCCTATATGTTCATGCATTAGCTAACTAAAAATGAGCAGTATATTTTTACAGCATTTATGAATAGGGTAATTAATAAAATTGCACTTGTTGAAGTTTGTTCACATTGCATTGACTTATGTGAGAAGATCTTTTGATTTCAAAAATATATTGACCAGCTAGTAAAACGTTATTTCTGAATGTTCTCTGAAAATTCAAAACATTCCATTTTGACATTTTAAATTTATTTATTTATTTAAAATTTTTTTTTTTTTAAACGTTCCATCACTAATAAAATGGTGGGTTAAAAACAACCCAAGTTGGGATGGACAAACCCAGCAGTTGGGTTAAATGTTTAAATGTTTTATTTAACTCAACTATTGTTTAAAAATTACTATATGTCTGGCTTAAAATGAACCCAAAATATGTTGGAAATTGAAAATCTGACACATAATTACTAGAGGCAACAATAATAATCAAAAGGTTAACATTTATTAATAAGCAATTTAATACATATTTGTTTAATTATTATTCATTAAACTTGTTTATGTATTAAGCATATTAATAAATGTTAATTTATAACATACTTTACGTTCATTTTAAGCAAACAATACAGTAATTATTAAAGGTGCTAAATAGGATGTTTTGTTTTATACATTTTTGCAATATTACTTGAAACTGTCTTTACTAACTGATAAAAGACTATTTATTAGGTGCACTGAAAGGAATACTATTAATATACATCATCTGTGCACGAGGTAGGGCCTTAAAAACATCAGCCAATCGTACACGCGATCATCGAGTAAACGATTGGCCCTCTGGCTTGTCAATCACTGCCATGACGGTCCTTGTGAGAGACGCGCGGCTGCGCGCTCCAGTAACTTTCCACACTCCACAGGCGCCGCATGCAATGTGTTTGTCAGGAGACAGGAGTAACAACTGCAGATTATGAGTTACCTGCGGTGAGTCCGACATAATGAATCCACTAAGTGTGTGCGCGGCTTTAAGTCACGCACACACTTAACGATTGTAAGGCCGATTATGAATGTAAATTGATACTTATGACTGATCGCGCTCAAACGCGTCCAGTCAGAGCCAGTTGCGTTGTTAACATTTAGAGAACCTTGACAGAACGTTTTTGAGAACGTTCCCTGTCACGGGTTGGTTCCTATAAAGGCAGGATCTATCTATGCACAGCAGTCAGTCTTTATTAGATGAAACAAAACAAACTGGCACTGTAGAACCGACCTTAAACACTGAAGACACCAGACAGAGGCCTGAACTGAACGCAGGGTTTAATAGAGCGAATGTTGGAGCTAAACCAGACACAGGTGAACACAATGGGTTGTTATGGAAACAAATGAGCACACAAAAGGGCAACCAGGGCACACAGGAACTAACACAGGCAAAACACAGATGACACCTGACAGCTTTTAGAAAATGTTGAAATGAACATCACAATTAATAAATGCATGTCCTATTTCTGTAGTTACAAGTCACGATAGTCACTTATTCACACACCATGTCTACATATGAACATGAGATATGATTAATATCAGTGAATAACAGATTCAGATTTATAACGCTATCATACTGTATGAATTCAGAATTAGTCTTTAAATAATGCTAGTTACATAGTACTATTCAGAGTCGGGTATATGTTCAAATTGAACTGAAACAAGGATGATAAATACTAAATATCTTACGAAGGATTCTAGAGAACTGTGGTTTTACAAAGTCAGACTGAACTGGAAAAAAAAAAAACAGGAAGTGGTTGCAGTTTTGCAACACCATGGTAACACAAAAATATAACCAAGCACCAGCTCAGAAGGTGCTAATGAAACACATAGGAGAGTATCTCTAAATAACACACGTACATCTCCAGTGATATTTAGATTCATCTCAGCGCTGCATTCATCTGATTCAGTTATTCCACCTACCCTACAGGCTTCTGCCATGTTTCTCACTTCAAAACAAGCACAGTCAGCACAGATGAATATAACCTGCCTACACATGAAATTCTTCACAAAACTCTGTGACACTTCTTGTTGCACAATTACATGTAGGACTATCACTATCTATCACTGACTATCACTGTCCGCATCAGTGTGTGTAAATCCACCGAGGCTTCAGAGATTTTATTTCTTTACACATTAATTTCACACATATGACAGCTTAACATGCTGTCAACAAACTAACAAACTAAAATATTTTGTCAATAAAATTAAATTTTTTCATCTAAAATAACAGAATCAACTTTTGCTAGTTTAACAATGGAAAAAATGGCCCGGTGTATGGCCTAAAAGGGTTGTGCCTAGTCTCTTAATGAGTGTTTTGGGGATAACGTGCAATAAACCAATCAGAGTCTCATCTCCCATTCCCTTTAAAAGTCCGCTATTCACTATAAATAGCGGATTCGCTATTTACATGGCGGAATATAGACACCCTCAACCTGATGAGTCAGTTTAAATACATGTGTGTATTGCCACGATTGGCCAATTTCATTCGTCATTACTGCAAATAGGTAATTCTGATACATGCAATGACTATCCATTATGACATGTAGGGATTTTTATCTTTATGCACACAATAATAATAGTTTACATTGTAATCCTATTATTTTTAATATTTGGCTTGTTTGTGTGCTTCTGCGCGTCCCTGTGTGTGTAACAAGCAGAGTGTACACCCGCATATTACTAACGCACCCTTTAAATAACACAAAAAATACTGCGCCATTGACTTTAGAGCACGTTGTAGTTGGACAATGGCGCCTCAAAACAACAACACGGCAACAATGCGCCTGTCATTTAAACCTGCCTGGTGTCTTCTGCTGGTTAGATAAGCATTAAAAAAGTATCTAAACTACTTAGAGTTTGAGATTAAAATGATAGCAGATTGGCTCATTTTAAATAAACACCAAAAACTGAGATGAAAAATTAACTTCAGTAAGAAATTTACTTTTGCTTATGGTAAAATAAATGTTCAGCAAAATCTTCCAAAGATTTCCAAATTTTGCAACAAATACACTAAATTTCGTCTTTCTAGCATGTGTGGAAACCATTAGGTTGTGTTCCGCTCACCGCTGCTAAAGCACACCGTGAGTGAGTGAGTGTATTTTAGCACACAGAGCGCTGCAGGTATGATGTATTTCTGAGGGCCAAAACCCGGAAACAAGCTGCAAATGAACACTTCCGGTTTCATCATCCTGAAGTCAATGAGCTCTAGGCTAAATGCCTGAAATAAGGGTTGTGGTGAACACATACTCAAGGTATTCTCACTTTTTACTCACTGACATAAAACACACCAGTAACACTCCACGCTTGATTTTTAAAGCTTCTACTTTTGCTAACAAGTGTCTCAATGGAACAGAGGCTGTCAGTGACATTAAATGTTGCGCTGACCGGGGGTCAAGCCCGCGGTCAGAGAAATGAAAATGTGGCCACAGGAAGCTTCTTCAGCACTGTAAGTCTGTTTTAAAACCAGAAATTGCAACATTTTTAGAAAATATATTTATAGAGATTATAGAGATTCCAAAGAAGCCAGACCGAGCCGGACTAAATGATTTCACCCTGTGGCCTCACACCGATCTGTCAGAGCACCACATTAACCCTCTATGGGACTAATTATTAAATCACAGCTAGAAAAAATAAATGACATTCAATTTTACATATATTTACGACTAAAATCTTTTTCCAACATGACTTTTTTTTTTAGAGTTTTGTCATTTATAACTGACTTTTAGGTTAAATTATATATTTTATTATATTACACATTTGTAATGCATTTTCACTATCTGAAAAGTACTGCAAAGGGCTTAGTGTTTCAAAAAAACGTTTAAAAGGTTTATTAACATTCCATTTCATCTTGTGCTGCTATATTTCATTGTCAAAGTGTCAAAAACTGACCAAATTCAGATGCAACTTTGCTGTCTGGAAAATAGTCAAACCATGTTTTAGTGTTTCAAAAAACATTAAAATGTTAAACTTTGACATTGTTTCTTGCTTGGAATTCCAAATCAATGATTGTAGCACAAGTAAAAAATTTTGGAGCATTTGCTTGTCAGTGTAGTGAGGCCAATAGGCAGTACATCTTTCCTGACCTCTGGTTACAGTATGGATCACATCTTCCAAACTGGCATTGGCCCAGAGCGAGTGAGCGAGGTAGCGGAAGCACCCCCACCCTAAGGACGCACGGACTGCTTCTGTCCTCCCTGATCTTCAACTTCTTCCTTTCTTACTTCGACATTATTTTCTGATGCGCTGCCGTCACTATCATCAATACTGTCTGGAAAAGGGACAGCTTTTCCTTCCTATCTTCTATAAAACTTAATAAAATCAACCTAAAACAGGCAAAAGGCTGTTATCCTGTCTGCCAGTGATGAACAATAGTGCAGCTATACAGAAAAAAAAGCACTTTGTCATTTATGCACAACACACAGATTTTTCCGTATTTGAGTTATTGAATTGACAAAATGTGCATTAAAAATGACCAAAAACTTTGGAAAACACATTTGGATGTACAATGATATATATTTAAAATGTATTTTCTAGTCTAAAATGAACTCACAGTGGAGCCTTGACAGCATGTGACCTAACGTGCGCTCATGTCTCCCTCAGTTCCTTGTTGCCAAAAATGTCAAGTACACGGTTAATTGATTTTAATTTTATTGGCTGAAGGGGATGTCATTAAAATACTAAACTGTAATTTTTTGGGTTGATTATTATTATTGTATTTTAAATGTGATTTTCTCTGCGTCATACCATAGTCTCCCAGCTAACCTGATCCTCTACATACAGGTAAGAAGCGCAGGAAAGATTCAATATACCTCAGTTTTCAAAACACAGGGTTTCTACAGGTTTCATCAAATCTAATTGAATGCTTTTTAATGGCAAATTTTTTTTTTATGCATATATGTCGGTAAATGTCGATAGATGATGCATATTTTAATACAGCCAAATTCCCAATAAAATTGTTTCATCTTTCTGTTTTTGTTGTCAGACAATATGAAATGGTGACTGAAACGCGTTCCATTAAGACTACATACAGGGCTCGACATTAAGCCTTGTCATTCACTTGTACGATTCTTGTAAAATGTATGATTCATCTTTCATTTTAAATTCTTAAATTCGATCAATAAATTAAATTCGAATAAGACACTAAGGGCTGTTACAATCAAATCATATGATATGGGATGATCAAACGATTAGAAAATTAAACTAAACCACCAGTAGGTGGCATCAAGTAACCGACTTAATAAGTGAGTCATTCATTTAAACGATTCATTCCAATGGCTGATTCATTCAAGAATGAGGCAGTTGTTTATGAAAGAGTCATTTAATCTTTGACTCAACCGATTCGTTTGAGTGAAAATTTGTTAACTGGACTGTTGTATGAAATCAGTATCTATTTGTTCTCTGACAGAGCGCACAGCCTCAACTAAATGCGCTGCTCCTCTCAGCCACTCACTGAACAGAGCAGACGCAGGTACGCCTGCGGCAGGAAAGCAAGACATCGCAGGGGAGTCTCGTAAGCTAGATCAGGTTAACGAATATATTTGTCACAACGCGCTTTCTTGGAAAAAAGTCACAAAAGGGGTCTGAAAAGGCGTTAAGTTGGCAACACTGATGCAGCCTTCCGCAGGTTCCAGCCCGCCAGTGTCCAAAATGGCGTTACGGCAATTTTACGCCGGCCGGAGGCAATTACCAAACTGGTTCCGTGTGTGTATCATACCAATGTACATATTTTATGACATTATGAAGGCTATATTCAACATAAAATAGTATATTTTTCCTTCAAAACTATCAAAAAAATGTAATGCCTGTAGGAATAAAATTAAATGCTTTTTAATGCCATTTAAGGCCTTAATTTTCGCTAAATCCATTTAACGACTTTTAATGCTTTTTAATGCCCCACGGATACCCTGAAACATCTAGTTCAGTCATGAAACTCTAGAGGGTGCAGGTTGATCAGTCCTGCAATCAATCACATAACTACTGCATGACTCAGGCTGATTGGTCTCTGCTGATCCTGCAACCAATGAGATCCCTTGCTCAACATTTAATAGTCTGGTTCAGTGTTTGCTATAGGCTATAAGAGCTCCTCTGAACCCCTCCACCTCCCCAGCTCCACCTGCACAGATCTTCTACAGGATTTGTGCATGTCTATTCATTAGTGATGGGAGAAACTAAGCTTTTCAAACTTTTAACCAATTGCTTTGCAAAACGATTCACTGTTTCAAAGTGGTCACACTGGTGACACCTGCTGGTCATAACGGTGTAAATACAATGAAAACTCAGCTCCAACATGCATTTGTCTCGTATTTGAAGTTTGCATCGATTCTGTTATTTTCCTGTTTATTACTATGAAGCTGCTCTGAAAGGATCTGAATTGTATAAAGCGCTGCAGATAAAGCTGATGAGGTTTTCTGGAAAACCCCTCTGAGCAGGCGAGAAGAGCGCAAACAAGAGTGTGAAAAGACCCACCCACACACACTTTCACACACAAATGACTCTGATTCAGTGCAGCAGAAGACAGGAGTTTATTGGATTATTTGGTAATCCAAAAAACAAAAAAACAGACAGGTTTCCTAGCATGATTTAATGACTTTGATGTTTTGATACTTACTGTAAGCTAACACTGTCTGTATGTCATAAAGGTGCTTAAACATTGATTTACAGTGGATTTACGTTCACCCAGTACCGAGCGCTTCGCACTACTGAGGCACGACATGTCAAAATAACGAGAAGGTTCCAGTCTGTTTATGGCAGGAGATGCACCACAAATAACATTATTAATTGACCTAGTGTTTCTCTCTATGTACATCTCTATGTACATCTTAATGAATAAATAGTAACTATAAGAGAAGGCCCATAACTCCAGAGTGCATTCAGTCCCGCCGCTCTTCCTCCGTCTACGGCAGACTCGCACGCTGAGGCTGCTCGAGGTTTGAGCGAAACTTCTCCAGAAAGCGCGAGGCGAGTTCATCGTCCACGAGGCGTCCGTCACTAGACAAAGTCACGGTCATGAGCTGCTGTGTCTGGAGGAGGCCGTCGGTCAGCCGTAGCTCAGCCCTGGTGCCGCCCACGGCTAAAATGCAGGCTTGAGGAGGATTGATCACAGCGCTGAACTCGCTGATGCCAAACATGCCCAGGTTAGAGATACTGAAACCAACAAACAAGCCATTTTAGTGACTGATACACAGGTAAACATTAAGAGCTTGAGAACTTTATAGCTTTAAAACCAAAAAACACAGTAACTAAAGACAAAAAAAACAGTAAAAAGTGCTCTAAAAGTGAATATGAAAATCAGCTGAATATGAATGGAAGCACAAATGTGATGTGTGGAGCATGATTCACAACTGCTGTAGTCGAGACCCGTACTGAAGTCCCAGGAATTGTCTGGATGAGCATAGTTTCCCTCTGTGTCAACGTATTTCTGATTAAATCATACTGAGGAGCTTCTGCTTTATTTAAATAGCCAACAGCGCTTGATTTGCGTCACAGTCCAGCAAAGATGCTGTATTAAACTCAGTTTAATAGATTCCCCCTTGTAGATTTAGATTTAAACTTCAGCATTTCTGTAATAATACTGATCTACTGATCACCCCAATGTAGGGCTGACAAAAGTACCGACTTCGGTACCAGGTCGGTACTGAAATTTTAAAAATGTGACGATAACAGTATTTCCCCCTGGATTCTGAAACACCTCCGATTGGACACTGTGTTCATGCACTCAACAGATACGTCTGTGATTGGCTACAATGATCAACGCTTCAAAAACATGTTGTAAATAGAAACCTTTGATGCTTTTCACCGAGCGCTTGCACAAATACACACAGGAGTGTTTGAAAGCAGGCGATCAGTGGATATATTAGAGATTCCTCCTGCTTTCACATGTATTTACTGACTGAAACTGCTCCCCATTCCCTATATAGTGCACCATGTCCAATTCACTATATAAGAGTAGTGAATGAGTGAACAAGAAACCATTTATAATCATTTTAAACACAAGTTTCAATTCTGAGTATAAATCAAAACAATAAACAGGACATTCACCTGAACGAGCCTCCCTGATACTCCTCCGGTAACAGTTTCCCATCCCGTGCTTTCTGTGCCAGAGCCTGAAGGAGAGACGATGTTTAATATGCTGTGAATTCAAAAAAACAATCAATAAACAACAACATCTCAAGGCCCAGATATTCTTCAAGCTGAATCGAAGAATTAATCGGTGCGATGTCAAACAAAATCAGGCCAAAATGAAGTTCGTTTGGAGCTTTCTGGAAAAGGCTGCTCCGGCTGGTAAACGCCCCTGAACTGCCATTGGCCAGCGTTGCGATTATGTAATGAGTGGGTGTGGCTCTGAGGCCCCGCCTTTTTTGAGTTGTAAATCTCCTCTGGTTCATTTCTTCTGTTCAGACGCGAGTGAAAACATGAACACACTGGAGAGACGCTTTATAGCCGAAACTGAAGCTGTTGAAAGAGACGCTGACACTGTTTTCATGTTTAATACCATAAAGCTGCTGCTTTAAAGCAAACTATTTATGAAGTGCTGTATAAACAAACACGATGTGACAGGAGTCTTGATCTCAGAGCTGCTTTCTGAACGTCTGTTTTCTCATTTTTGCGGTGTTTGTGTTATTGAGAGGAAAGCACAGCACATATTTATCAAAATGTGTGCACTGTCAGGACGTTCACTAACAGTTTATCACTGTAAAAATATTTCAAACTTCTTTTTACCCCTAAATGGAGTACTTCTCCATGAGTATATCGGGGCCTTCAGATGAACCCATGGTTACATAATCATCTTCATATTCTCTGATGGAACGGTAGTTGTCCGTCAGCATCCACATGCACTCTATTAAAGCTAAAGATTGTAACCTTTGCGGTGGCAGCAATCTCCTGCAGCCCTTTGTTCGCAGCGTCTTTGATGATGGGGGTCATGAGGCCACGCGGTGTTGCCACGGCGACTGAGATGTGGATGAAGTCGAGAGGCTGCGGCCCGTCAGCTGACCACATGACATTGACCTCTGGCATCTCCTGCAGGACACCAGCACATCACAGATATTACTAATACACACTGTGACACGGGAAAACTACTGTAAGCATCTGATCAGTGGAAATTCTGCGAAATATGTATATATATATATATATTTGGGCAGTCAAAATTTACGCGCTAACGCATGCAATTAATGCAGCATCCATCATAAACAGTATAAGATCACACTATCGCTCATTCAAGCACGATAAGAGGCACAAAAAATCTCAGATCTGTACTGGTGTGCGTCTGTGAACAAACACCTGAAACGAGCGCGCAGAAAGCCGCCTCAGACAGCGCACCAGTGCCGCCTTGAGTTCTCTTTCGCACTTGAACGGACAAAAACACACAAAATTACATAAAATTCCCATTGTGACGAGTTTCCATGCAAGTAATCCTCAAGTCTTAAATGAGTTAAAAGTGTTAAATGAGCGAACGTAAAGAGTTGTGAGAAAACAGGATGTGTGTCATGATGTCTGATGTAGGCCTTGACAATGGCCTTTTTATCAGTAAATGTTCGATTTTTGGTTGCACTCTTCTGTTGGTAGAGCATATCTTTTTACCATTTTTTATTTAAAGTATTACAATATAAAAAATATATTAAAAACTTTCATGTTAGGTGTGATTAATGGTAAATCGTAAAAGTCTGTTTGCCTCCAAATGCAAACAAATCATGCAAATACAAAAGTTTATAACTCTTTCACTACGTTATTCAAATATTCTAAATATATTAACCTGGCTGGTTTATGAAAATGTGAATGTAAATAATTTGTGCAGCAACATTACGCATCTTGACATTATGCCACACTAACATAACACCTAATGAGAACAAGTTCCTGAAGTGTAATTTAGATGATTTATGTACATTTATCCTGAATGAGTCGTTTAATGGGGAAAAGGAGGGAACAAACAATTTAAGTCGTACTATGGCCATTAAAACGAATTATATCATGATTTTATTTTGTATAAGCAAGCTTAAATGAACAACATTCTGAATGAATGATTTGATATTGTACTGCGATTCATACAGTGCACAGCATAAATGAGTACACCCCTCCTGAACAAATACAAAAGATGTATTTTCTTCATGATCACTAATACAATTCATGGAAAGATGGCAAAACTAAAATGCGTTATACATATACATAATAAAAACTGAGATATATATGTCATTAATAGCCACAAAATAAGTAAATTAGCCAATTTTGTTTAAATTAAGTATTGCAGAAATGAGTACACCCTAGATTTAATTCAACAAATGTATAATATTCTAGCATAGTATGCCCTCCATAATTTTGAATAAACTGCTCTGACCCTTCTTGGCACGGAGTGAACATGTTCATGACAAATTGATGATGAGCTCCTTAATTGCCCTGATCATTAATGGGGAGTGTTGCTCAACTCGTCTCTACAGAATCCCCCACAGGTGCTCAAGAGTGTTAAGATTGAGTGCAATACATGTCCACAGAAGGCTTTTCACCTTGGGAGAATGCATATCCTCATTGTCATGTTGAGAAAATGCCCAACAATGCAGGGAATGTGGAAAGGGTAACATCTTCTGTTTCAAGTTTGTGTATTAAATTACACAGTGGTGTGGGAATTCATGACAGCATTGATAAAGCACAACTCCCTCAGCACTCATTCATCCCTATATAAGAGCTTTACTACCACTGAACTTTACTGTGGGAACCAGGCACTTCTCACTGTACTCCTCCTCTAGCAACACCAGAACATTTTGGATGCTGTTAGACCCAAAATAATTGATTTGGTCTCATGAGACCAGAGTACTGATTCCCAGAATCAATATTTTGTAAATATGTGCTTTGGAAATGGCTAACTGACTTTATTGTGCTTTGGCTACAGTAGGAAGTTCCAGTGAGAACAACAACCATGCATGTCATTTCTGCAGGCTGCATCTTAAGGTGCGGTCACACTGCACTTTTCGTTCCACTGACTTTCATTCAAACGCATGCGAATGCGTCAGACCGGAAGTTCCAAAGTTCAAGTTTAGTGAACTCCGACATGCGAATTCGCATCACATGAAGACGTGCGACCAGTAGAAGATCGACTCATCACGGCATGACCTCTTGGCTGAATTAAAAGAATGATATTTTTGCAGTAAAGTCGAGTATGTTCTATATTTTTTACATTTTGAATGTATTACTATAAGTTATATGTTGAATTCATGTTTATAAAAAAGACGATGTAGGCCGTGACGCCATATCACGACCATTACAGCATCCGAAGTAATTTCACACGATCAAAGTCTAGTGTGACCACGGCTTTACTCTGTGAGATAAACAGTCTCTCTTTTCTGAGCTTTTGCTGGCTCTGAGACACTCGCTTGGTATTTCTCCTGCTCTTTGACTAGCAAAAAAATCCCTCATCACTAAATGAAAGCTTAAAATGAAGGCCTGATTATTTCAGGGGCCTTGTCACAAGTCCATTGTTTTTGAATTTCTGTGTTACTTTTGCTATGTTTTCACACTTAAAACAATGATTTGGTGTACTCATTTATGCTGTGCACTGTAGTTTCAAACACATGACAAATACACACATTAAGTGAATATGTGCTGACTTACTCTGAGTGAGACGGCAGCAGCTTTGATGATGAAGTCATTGACCGACACCTTGATGTTCTCTGAACACACAAACACACACAACAGATGTGAACATAACAGCACAGACGCCTTCACACTCAACGTCCTGGTCAAAACCGGCATCATTCATCTCAACTACAGTTGTAATTATCACTGGGTCTTTAAGAATATACAGGCATAAAACATGTGTTAATGCACACAGAAATCATGTTTCTTCGATAAGTCTGATCAGTGTAGCCCAAGCTATTAATTGTTTACAACTGTCACTTAATCCATAATTAGGTCAAATACTGGATTGCGTTTAGACCACGTCATTACACTAGAGGCAGTCTGGATCATAAGGTCTGGTGGTATTCTCGAGTGAAGGGAAATGCTCCTCTCACCTGCCGCCAGCTGTTTTCTGAGCTCGATGATGGCGCCGAGGTCACAGTCGACTGAAGCGTACGCGTGCGGGATGGTGCTCTTGGACTGTGTTAGTCTCTGAGCGATGACTCTCCTCACGTTTGAGGCCGTTATATCTGTGAACGTGCCCTGAAAACACAACACATCCTCTCTGATGGGTCTGAACATTCACATCGACAGATCTCAAGCTGACCAGATGCATTCATATCAACATTACAACATGGGCTGACACAAAGGGTTCGGGAAGTTCACAGGAATATATATGCTGCTGTCAACTGTCTGGGGAATGTTACATCTAAAAGTAAAACGATACAATATTGTGTTAATATTGTAAAAAATAACTAATTACATTACGTTACGTGACATTTGTCAGCTGGCTGAGGCTCGCTCTCTTCCAGGCCTTGTTTCTTTTACTGAGAACTTCTTTTTTCACAAGTGTATAATGCAGTAACGTGTTAAACAACATAGAGAGAATATTGAGAATATTTCTCGACCCCTAGAGCGATGTACGGCACACAAAACTTCTCTGAACATTATCATTACCTACTGTAAAGTTGAAAGTAATGCGTTTTGTGACTTTGGTACCGTATTTCCGTTCCTGCCCATGTCTAAAATTCACAATGTTACGGAGAAGAGAGAGAATTTTAATTTAGTAGTTTAAAAATGTTTAAGCAAATTAATTAAACTTAAAAGTAATGTGCATTACTTGTTAAAAAAGGAACTAAAACTGTGTACACTTATAAAGTAATGCATTACTTTACTTGTTACAATAAAAAAGTAATCTGATTACAAATTGCACGTCACTTGTAATGAGTTACTCCCAACACTGATAGATAGATAGAGAGAGAGAGAGAGAGAGGGAGGTCAAATAGACAGTACATAAGTACAGCGCCTGCTACTCTTCTAGGAGAGACATTTGGAAAAGGTTTTATTTTATGACGAATCTTAATGTTGCATCATGTAATGGCCTCCTAGAGAAGGGTGTGTAGGCAGAGCGAGGATTATCGGCTCACCGGCAGCCCAGGTTTCCCAGGCACAGAGACGGGTGGGTATGTGGGGCGGCCCGTGGCCGGGGCAGAGGGTGGAGGGGGTGGAGCCGCTGCGACTGGGACAGGAGGAGGAACGGCTGCTGCTGAAGGTGCTGGACGCCCTTTATCACCCCGATTCAACAGGTTCAGAGCATCTCTGAAAGAACAAATCAATCCAAGCACAGAAATGAAGCAAAGCTGATCACTGGAATGATCTACTGACTGAGCAGACGTGACTACAGTATCACCTGATCAACATCAGAGACATCTCGAAATATGCAAGCCCTGAACTGTGTTTGCATGTGACTTCACTGCTCGAGAGAAATAAACGTCTCCAGTGTGTTGAAGACAACTGGATAAAAAAGCCTAATTTTATTTATTATATTTCATTAAAAAGTCCAAGTTTTATTCTTCACATGCACAACAGCGCACACATTCGCTAATATTTGTGTGGATTATTCATATTTATACGTACAGGAAAACTTCTCACAATTCACAACAAGTGCAAACGCACATGAATTTGTTCTTAATCTCGATGAATTCAGAGTATTCTAAACGAGCAGCCACATGCCCGAGATGAGTAATTTACATAAAACACGCCCACGCCATGTCCATATAAGGGCATTCCACACACCCTTTCCTATAGTCGCTCTCAGCAAACATGACGCTCTCTAAAGGCGCACACAGCACGATCCTCACGCAATGCCAAGAGTGGCATCCTCAAAACCAGTCCAAACATATAAACACCTTTAATACAGACCTCTGATCCAGCTGTACATACACGAATCTGCGTCTTTATGCAGAGGAAATTTCATCTTAACATGTTCATAAGGCCACCAAGAGTATGATTTTCACGTACGAGTGGTTTCAGCTGTTCCTACAATTATTTTTTTTGTAATAATAAATCATTTTAAATCAATATTTTAAATTGAATGAAAATATATTTTTGTGGCAATCAATTAATTACCAAGAAATCCTTATTTATTAGGCTTTATTAGGGTTGCAAAGGGTGCAACCCTAATAAACTTAACCTGGGGAATTTTGGAAATATCCCAATTTGGAAACTTAACAGGAATTTATGGGAATTAATTGGAAATTTGGGAAATTTATCTAAATTTATAATATTTATATAAAATGTGTCATATAAAAACAAATATAAACATTATTTTTCGCATTCAATTAATTCTAATTCAGTAAATATGTAAAATAAATATATTGTTTATTGCAGCAATTGTTATGTGTTATTTATTTCAGTGTCACATGATCCTTCAGAAATCATTCTAATATGCTGATTTGTTACTCAGTTATTATCATTGTTGGAAACAGTTGTGCTGCTGAATATTTTTTTGGAACCTGTAATACTATTTTCAGGATTCATTGATTATTAAAAGGTTAAAAAGAACAGAATTAATTCAAAATAGAAATCTTTTCTAACAATATCACTTTAATAGCACTCAATTTCACACATCCTTGCTGAATAAAAGTATTCATTTCTTTCAAAAAAAAAGGAAAGAAAAAAAATTACTGACCCCAAAATTTTGAACGGTAGTGTATATTGTTACAAAAAAAATTATTTTTTAAATAAATGCTGTTCTTTTACATTTTTATTCATCAAAGAATCCTGAAAAAAAGTATCACAGGTTATAAAATATTAAGAAGCACAACTGTTTCCAACATTGATAATTGAGTATCAAATTAGCATATTAGATGATTTCTGAAGGATCATGTGACACTGAAGACTGGAGAAATTATGCTGAAAATTCAGCTTTGATCACAGGAATAAATTATATTTTTATGTATATCAAAATAGAAAACCATTATTTTAAATTGTAGTTATGTTTTCTGTATTTGTTATGGACTGGGGGAAGTCACAGTGCATGCAGGGGGTGTGGCCTCAATAGCCCTGCAGTTAGTAGTGTGCTGTGTGACTGTGATTGAGGAATGTGCAGGGTAAAAATCATCTGAAATTGCATTAAATATGGTTGTTTTAACCAAAAGTATGCTGCAAGATGTTTTTTTCAACTACATTTAAGTACCTTGTTATAGGCTAACCTGCAATTTAGCAAACTCCCTGTTTATTTCCGTTAATTCCCATATATTCCTGTTAATTCCCATATATTCCCGTTAATTCCCATGGAAAGTTTCCAGCTTGGAAAGTTCCCGGAATATTGCAACCCCAGGCCTTACTAATTAAATTTAACAATAAATTGTGCAAGATTGTTCAGACTCTTATTTGAGTGAGTGACACATTATGAACGTCAGCTTTGAGAAGAGCTGAAGAGCTTCAGTATGAGAGCGGCTCTTTATATCAGACATATCTCTGAAAAACAGCCTGAAACACTGATGCTCCAAGATCTACTTAGCCTTATGATGTTCTTTAGGGAACACAGATGTGTGTCAGAGCGGGTGAAAAGTGGTCATAAAAACATTTTTTTATATTTTTGACAAAAGAAACCTAGGCTGATCAAATTCTCATTGAGTAAATATATATGATGATGATGATGATGACCCTTATAATATAAGCAAATCTCAGGACAATCTACTATAACTGCCTGCTGTGTCTGTTATTGCCATCTTCAGATCTTCAGTGGATCTGAGCTATTAATAGGTGTCAGTTTCTTCGTTTCTATGGACACCCAGAGGAGGGAGGCTGTGTTGCCATGGTAATGTGTTACTAATGAGACGGCTCAGTGTGTGTGTGTGTGTGTGTGTGAGACTCACTCTTTAGTGATGAGGCCGCGGGGCCCTGTGGCTTTTGCCAGATGAGGATCCAAACCATGAGTGTCCAAAATGTGTCTCGCAGCAGGACTCAAGCGCAACCTGTTCACAATCACAAATGAACATGCTATCATACATCACGTTACTGTCATGTGACACTAGGATTACTCTTTCATTGGCTTCTGCACTCCTCCAGTGTTTTCCTGCTGTCTCACATTCATCAAGTGAACACAAGACGCCCCGTGACATGTGACAAAAGGCGTCTTTTCCGTGTTAATCAGAGGTTTTGTTCTCACCAGACGTGACGGCGTTACGTGCCGATTTGTAATTCATGACAAAGACTGTTTCAGTCACTCAGTATGTAATGGTCTAATATTTCTTAATTTGTAAAGCAACCATTTGGAAATGATCTTGCTGTCAATGCAGGACTCGCTGAGCCATCTGATTTCATCAAAAATATCTTAATTTGTGTTCTGAAGATGAACGAAGTTCTTACGGGTGTGAAACGACATGAGGGTGAGTAATAAATGACAGAATTTTCATTTTTGGATGAACTAACCCTTTAAGAGATCAGTGTGAATCTCTGATTGACTATAATCCAGTTTGAATTGGATAATAA
>RJVU01043840.1:94453-115465 GCA_003731715.1 Anabarilius grahami
CACACACTCTCACACTCTCACACACACTCACACACACTCTCACACACACTCTCACACACACTCACACACTCTCACACTCTCACACACTCTCACACACACTCTCACACTCTCACACACACTCTCACACACACTCTCACACACACACTCACCAGTATTTTTGCAAGGACGCCGTCCTCACTGGACTCCAGCACCACCACAGCTTTATCGGTCTCGATCTCACAGAGAGCGTCACCCGCGGCCACTTCTTCACCTGCTCGAACACAGACACATCTGCATCACATCTGTCACACCGGATGATCCGTCAGCTTCCCGACACACATCTCACACACACATTTACTGCATTCACAGCGCTGACTGTCAGGTAAAACCCCCTTCACCACTGAAAAGATGCTCAGACCGAGATACGACTACACAAAAGATGCCGCAGGAAATCAGTCAGCCGAGCGTCTGTGATCGCATCAACGGAGGGTCACGTGCACACTCCACATCATCAGTGAGGTCAGCTGACACAGATCAAGCTCTCACCTTCCTTCTTCAGCCACTTGACGATGTTTCCCTCCTCCATGGTGGGCGAGAGCGCCGGCATCTCCACCTTCAGAGGAGCGACACCTGCTGGACACGCAGCAGCATCACACACACCATCACAGATCAAGATGGAGAGGGTTAATATTACATCACAGAAACGGACAGATGTGTTTAATGGTCAACATGGAGGATGAATTATGCCTGGAAGATTTTTATAACACGTCAAATAATCATCACTCTGTTCAGTATATCCCTGCAGTGTTATAATAAAATAATACAAATCTATTTTTATAGGAATGACAGAGGAAAGCATTACCGATCTTATTATAATAATCGAATCACTTTACATCAGGACTTGTGGCATCAGAAAGTAATGAATCAAACACACGTCTGAAAGCATGAAGCACACGTGACGCGTCACATCAAACCTTCTTTCACAAGTCCAGGGGCCCGTTTCAATAAGGAGGTTCAACCAACTCTGAGCTGACTTACTCTGAGATGGGAAACTCTGAGTTTTCTGTTTCAGAACAGCTGAATTGAGTTAGTTCAATCGACTCTGAGTAGGTTGACTCGGAGTTAAGTGCGTGCACCACGACTACAAAGCCATCATCAATGGAGCTCCGATATTACGATTCACCATGGCAACAGCACGTGACAAAATGAGTCTGCATACTTCTGAGTCAATGCAAGATTAACTCTTATCACTGTTATAATATCAGAGGTGAAAACTGGCAGAACGGTAAGTTATTGAGCTAATATTTATTTTCATGGTATCCCAAAAAAGGAAGAAAAAAATAATAATTTAAGTGAATTTTTCATTATTATTTTGCAAATTATGTTCTATTTACCATGTAGGTTAAAAGTAGCAGTTCTTTAAGTGTAAATAGTAATTAGATGCTACTTATATTTGATACTGGCTGATACATACTATTTGCACTATTTGTATTGTAAATTAACAGGATGCAATAATAACAGAGTGTAAATGATTGTATCATTATCAAACACTCGTTAGGCAATTTACTTCCACTTTTAGAACATTTTCTTCATTTTTATTGAAAATAAATGCCTTTCTGATGTGATATGTGATGGGAAAAGAGCGAGCTCGGCAGAAGGCGGATTCAAACCCAGACAATCGCAAAACGATACTGCTTACACCACTGAAGCCGTTTATCACATGCATTCATTTTAACCTGGTCTGACATTGGTGGGCGGAGCTACTGCACATTTGCACTTAGTAATAAACACTCCGAATAATCCTGTTTTCCGTTCGCATTAAAGGATTAGTTCACTTTTAAATAAACTTTTCATGATAATTTACTCTCCTCCATGTCATCCAAGATGTTCATGTCTTTCTTTCTTCAGTTGAAAAGAAATTAAAGTTTTTGATGAAAACATTCCAGGATTTTTCTCCTTATAGTAGACTTCAATGGACTCCAAACAGTTGAAGGTCAAAATTACAGCTTCAAAGGGCTTTAAACGATCCCAGATGAGAAATAAGGGTCTTATCTAGTGAACCCATCACTCATTTTCTGAAATAAATTGAAAATTATATAAGTTTTAACCAGAAATGCTCATCTTGAACTAGCTCTCTTCTTCTTCTTCTCTAATTGAATTCCAGCAGTGTAGACGCTGCTAAGTGTATTACTGCCCTCCACAGGTCAAAGTTTGAACTAATTTTCAATATGCTAGTTCAATAATATATAACAATTAGTTCAAACTTTGACCTGTGGAGGGCAGTAATACACTTAGCAGTTTCTACACTACTGGAATTCTAATAGAGGAGAAGAAGATGAGAGCTAGTTCAAGATGAGCATTTATGTTTATAACTTATATAATTTTCAATTTTTTTCAGAAAATGAGTGATGGTTTCACTAGATAAGACCCTTATTTCTCATCTGGGATCGTGTGGAACAATTTGAAGCTGCAGTGAAACTAATTTTGACCTTCAACCGTTTGGTGCCCATTCAAGTATGGAGAAAAATCCTGGAATGTTTTCATCAAAAACTTTAATTTCTTTTCGACTGAAGAAAGAAAGACATGAACATCTTTGATGACATGGGGGTGAGTAAATTATCAAGAAAAGTTTATTTAAAAGTGAACTAATCCTTTAAGATTATTTTTATTACCACACTGGCAGATATTGATAATTTTACTTAAGTAAAATGCACTTAATTTAGATCCCAGGAAACAAGACTAAATATCTTATATCATTTTCTTATATAGAAAATCCATCTTGATTTAAGAATTTTTAGATATTTGTACTTGAAATAGGACGAAAAATACTCATTTTTGCAGTGTGAATGAATGAGTTAACCATTTAAACATCACTTGCACTTTAAAAAGGGGCAGAGACCGAAGGAAACTCTGTGTTTACTGAAGAAAACCTGCTCCCGACCAGGTTAGGGTCACAGAGTAAGTTACTATGGTTCCCTCATTTCAGGGTTAACATACTCAGAGTTACACTTAACCTCCTTTCTGAAACAGGCCCCTGCTTATTTGAGCCTAAAATGTTGTGCTTTCCGTTTCTCGTCTCTGTTTTATGGTCATTTTGATCAGTTTTATAATGAAAAGGCCATTAAATCCATTCAAAATAACATTATAAACGCCACACGCTTCTGCAATACAGCAAATATTGCTCATGTCACAATCATCTGATTAATGTTTAACCTGAACTAACCTCATGACATGATCACTGATCATCTGAATGAGATTAATATTTATTATTACAACATATTATATTTACTTACATCTCCTATATCAGATATGCTGCAGATTTGCTGAAATATCATGACAGAAACAGTTCAAACAAAACGATATTTTTGCATTAATTGTCTGAATGTGGTGAATCTCGAGCTTTGCGAATGTCTGTTTGTCATAAACATAATGAAACTCATTAATGTGATTGATTTGTTTTGACAGATATTGTGTTTTCTCAGAGGGTCAATCATGTTATTGTGAATCTGTCAATCATTCAGTGTCAGTATTATCACTGATCGCACACAGACACACGGTAGATGTGTTGTTGTGATGTAGGTTGAGTTATTAATGAATAAACATGAGTCTGGACACACTGCTGTCCTTCTGACACTCACCACACACTGACGGCGACCGGAACAAGTGTCTGAACGCGCTTCCGCTCCAGCCCGCGCTCCACTGAGGCTTCACCCGCGTTACTGCCCTATTCTGAGCTGGTAACTTGTGTTGTGTTATTGCTCTGAGCGCGGTGAAAACGCCCCTCCGCCCGAGTCTCATGGAGGCCGCCATTGCTGTGTCCTTCTGCCGCTGCAGCGCTGCGTCTCTCTCGACTGGCGGCGGCGCGCGGAGTGCAGCAGCGCGTCTGCGCCCCTACCGGACTGGAGGAGAAACACAGAATTCACATTGAATGATACTATAGGTGTGATTTAAAAATGGACAATATTGAGTAAAATTGCAGCGATTTCATCATTATTGTTTTAAATTCACGTTAATCAGAACGACGTCCCTCTGATGACGATACATTCAGCTCAATTTTCAGCTTTGAATGTGAGATACTGGGTCTATGAGACGCCGTAGATGCTGTTAAACGCAGAAAAGTAGCGGAATGTGTGTCAGGAGCGGACAAGATGCTTGAACCGTTTCATGTGAGGGGAAATATGCCTCCAGAAGATGGCAGTGATGTGACTTCCAAGACGCCGCCGAAGAAGAAGATGACGCACATGACGTGATGATGACGCTGCGCAGCTGAACCCGGAAGAGAGAGAGAAGCTCGAGCGGAGACACACATAAACAAACACATCGAGCGGAAAAACTTCAAATAAACCATCAATCTTTAAGAAACCCCGGTCGACATCATCATGGACGGTAGGAACACTCGTTTGATGGCTGTCAATCACTTCGTGTTATTACTGAATATAACTGTAATGAATCATGATCTCATAATGATGTCATCCTCCTAACGCTGATCGATTGATTATTGATCGAGAGATTCGTGTGTTTTTGGTGTAAATGTGAGCAAGTGTGAGCTGTAGGGCGTGTCGTGTTGATGATTGTGTGTTTCTCTCACACAGACACTCTCTTCCAGCTAAAGGTGAGTTTGTATATATAAATATGTATTTCTCTGTTAGTAATAACGCGTCTCTGATCTCTGACTGTCGCTTTATATCGCGTCATTTCCTCCAGTTCACGTCCAAGCAGCTGGAGCGACTGGCTAAGAAGGCGGAGAAAGACTCCAAATCAGAGCAGGCTAAAGTCAAGAAGGTAGGAGAGCTGACGTCACTGCTCCGACGGGGTGACGTCATCGGGCATGCTTTCCATCACTGCGATTTATTGTTTAAATCAGTGCATGTTAATGTGTTTGAACATTTTAAACGCCTCGCGGCGTGTTGCTGTGAATCTCCAGGCTCTCCAGCAGAAGAATGTGGAGTGTGCGCGAGTTTACGCCGAGAACGCCATCCGCAAGAAGAACGAGGGCCTGAACTGGCTGCGTATGGCGTCTCGCGTCGACGCCGTGGCCTCCAAGGTCCAGACGGCCGTCACTATGAAGGGGGTGAGGCGGCCGCTTTATCACTGACCTGTTACTCCCTCCAGCGGGAGTTATCCTCCATATCATTCTGCTTCCTGTCCACAGGTGGCGAAGAACATGACGCAGGTGACCAAAGCTCTGGATAAGGCTCTGAACTCCATGGACCTGCAGAAGGTGTCGGCCGTCATGGACAAGTTTGAGACGCAGGTTCAGAATCTGGACGTCCACACCTCGGTAAGTGTCCGTCTGTCTCTGACCTCTGACCCGAGGTGGTGCCGGTCACTGAGAGCGTCTGTGTGCAGGTGATGGAGGACTCCATGAGCTCGGCCACCACGCTGACCACGCCGCAGGAGCAGGTGGACGACCTCATCCTGCAGATCGCCGAGGAGAGCGGCCTGGAGGTGGAGGATCAGCTCAGCCAGCTGCCGGCGGGAGCCTCGTCGCTGGGAGAGACGTCCGCGCGAGTGCAGGACAAAGAGGACCAGCTGTCCAGACGGTACTGCTCACACACACACACACACCACTGTCACCTGCCCATCAGATCAGCTGGAACTAGGCCTGCGCTGTAGATCAAAACATAAACCCCGCCCCCGAGAACACACATCAAAGGGGGCGGGGCCATGTGGGGCTGCTTTAGAGAAGAGGAAGAGTTGTTGTAGTAGAGTGTTGTTGTCATGCCGTCATTTTACGCCGGACTGCTTCACAAACGAGGGTCAATTCAACACAAAAGATGAACATGACGGCACATGCTAGTGGATGAGTTGAATCAACTCCACAGCAACTACATAAATTTATCCACTATCCATTCAGAAAGGTCCAGTTTCATTCTAATGCTGCGTTCACACCGAACGCGTCTGGGGCGTCAAATTCGCGTCAGACGCGTCTACGCTTGAACATTTTGAAGTCAGACGCGCGTCAAACTCGGCTCTATTCGCGCGTCTAAACAAAGTGTGTTCAGACGCGAATTCGCGTCATGGGAGGGGCTTCCATCTCTTTCTGCACAGATCCTCTGAATAAACACATCATCTCGTCGTTTGGAAACCAGTAGCGGCAATTTAACTCAGTTAACGTTATGCCGGCCGGCTTTTGCTAGCTAGCAGGTGGGCTAGTATCAACGGCTAAAATCATGCAAAGCATTTTAAAACTAACCAGATTGTCCAATTTCTTCGCTTATCCTCTTCCAGTCAAGGTCCTTTTTATTCCTGTCTCGATAAAAATATGATGACACATCATAGAGCTCAGGGTGGCCACACACAGACTATTATCTTTGTTCTGGTCTCCACCGCTGATCACGTCATGAACACGTTACTACCAAAGCAGAGTCCCTGATTGGTTAACGCGCCGCAAATTTTCGCCAACGTTCAGATTTTTCAACTTGGGCGTCTATGGCGTCAGACGCTCAATTCGCGCCATTCGCGCGTCAAGGGCCGTAACGCCACGCTAGACGCTTTATTTGCGCTGCAGGACGTCTAGACGCGCGTTTACATTGACTTAACATGTAAATCAGACGCCCGAGACGCGTTCGGTGTGAATGCAGCATTAAAGTTGTAACTTCTTCCCGAGTCTCTCCATCAGTGTCGACTCCGGTTTGAACAATGTAAGGCTGAACACCGTTACTGACAATCCTCATTTTGGCTGCGTGAGATTCTCCAGCTTTGTTGTTGTTGAGCTGTTAAAGCTCCGCCCTCTTCTGGAAAGGGGGCGGGAGCAGCAGCTCATTTGCATTTAAAGGGACACACACAAAAACGGCGTGTTTTTGCTCACACCCAAACAGGGGTGGATTTGACAAGCTATAATAAATTATCTGTGGGGCATTTTGAGCTGAAACTTCACAGACACATTCTGGAGACACCAGAGACTGATATTACATCTTGTGAAAGGGGCATTATAGGTCCTCTTTAAGTTTACTGTAGCTATATGTGGCTGCTCAGTTTTTTCTGTCATTTGGTTGAAATCTCATGTTAATGAAGTGCTTCACACAAGCTGTTTAAGACCTTATGGCTGTGATTCGACGACAAATGCTAGACTGAGACACTCTTCTCTGCTCCTCAAATACATATAGTGTAGTTTATATATAATATAGAGTTTCTTCATTAAAGAAAATGCTGTATACATATTCAAAAAATCATTTCTTTGTTTGCCATTGCATTGCAAACAAGCATAGATGTGTCTGATACTTGATTCATGATATAGGTGGGTGGACAATTAAAGGAGTAATGAGGTTTAGTCACAAGCTCTTTTTAAGACTTTTTATTGGTTAATCATGTGCAGAACCCACAGACGGACGTAAAGGGTGACCGATATTAATGATTCACTCTGAATCCAAACTCATTATACTTGAAACGGATTCTTGCCGGAAACACATTTAAAAGCTTGATGGGTTACTGTTTGAAATTGAAGAAATTAAGATGTAAATGTTAAGACAGTGAAATAAAATGACTTCTGCAGTTTTATTATAGTACATTTACAAAACTCTTTAGAAAGCCAAGTGAACAGATCAAGAGAGCAGTCCAAAATCAGTGTCAGAAAACAGACAAATGCACCGTTCAATCCGTCCTGAGTGTCTCTGAAACTCTCTTAACACTCTGTACAGTCCGGCTCTATCTGCTCAGAGCACAAGAAGTCTCCAGAGGAAGTGATGACGTGCTGTTTAGAGTGAGCCAATCAGACGCCGTTCTCCGACAGACACGTAAACAAGTCATAAGACTGTAATACAGCCGACAGAATCAGCCCCGTCACTCCAGAACAACTCCTTCTTTACAGATACAAACTCAATCATCTGCTGAATGTCTCTTTGTTTCTGTATCACAGTCTGTATTGAAGAGAAGCAGCTCTAGTGAAAACAGCTGACTGATTTCTAAAGGCAGCAGATGTTTCAGGGCTCATAAGCAGCGTTTGACAGCTGAAATAATGCTGCATGAAGCGGTTCATCATCAGTGCTCTGAAGCGGCAGTGTTGACAGCGACTGTGACGCAGATGTTTCAGTGTGTGTGACTGACGTCCATGTGTCTGTTTCAGGTTGGCGGCTTTACGTAACTGACGGCGTTCAGAGATCTGCTCGGAGGACTTTATGAGAAGGCTGATTTTTATAACCCAGTCCGTTTATGATGAACACAAGCACTTCATTTCTCCGTCTCTCCTTCATCCGACGAGTACAAGTCATCTTTCCCTGTTTTTTTCTGGACAAGTGAAATCAGGAACCCTGTTTCCGCGCACCGCTGTCCGTCGGGAACTGCTGGGTCTCGCTCTTCCTCTTTACTGTTGATTTAGGTTTGCATATTTATTTAAACCTGATATGCTGATAAGATTATTGCTCATAACGTGTCATGTTATTTTCTCATGCCTTACATACAGTAGGTGCTTCTTGCGTTCAGTGCCTCTGTCAAACTACAGGAGTGTGTGAACACACACACACACACACCTGTGATGGAAAACCTGGCGGTGTGTTTCCTCTGGAGTTAGTTGGGTTTCTCCTGTGCGTTCATCATGTAAATAAATAAAGTCGTTCTAACATCAGTGCTGAAGTGGATCTTATTTGGCATGTTCCAGTGCCTCCGTTAAATATCGTCCGATAAATCATGATGAGATTCCCTCAGTCTGATCCTGAAGGAACACAAACTCGGCTTCACCATCCAGCACGACACAAACACTCCTGACAGCCTGATTTAGGGAATGGGATGAGTTGGGGAAAGATATGAAATCAGATGACATGTAGAGTTTTATTTGGGATATGGGTGTTGTAGTTATTCATGGTCAGGATATGGTTTTCCTGTTCACATATATGCTTTATTACCGTGACTGTAGGTTTCACTGAATGCAAATAAACTTTCTGATCTTCTCTGAATGTTTGCTTGTGTTTTTGTCATCAGTGGATGAGGTTGTACACTTTTCTTAAAGAAAGAAGCCTCTTCTAATCATCAAGACTGCATTTATTTGATCGAAAATGCTGTAAAAACAGTGAAATATTATTATGGTTTAAAACAGATGTTTTTTTGAGATCTATTTTATTGCTGTGATCAAAGCTCAACTTTACTCCAGTCTTCAGTGTCACATCCCTGATAGCACATGTACATCTCCGAGACATCTATTCGATGTGTGTGTTTACGTCTGGAAGATGTATTTTTTTAGAGTGTTTCCTGTCAGATGTCAAATAGACGTTTAGAAGATGTCTTTAAGATGTTTATGATTGAGAATGTATGTAAAACTGACATCTTAAAGACGTCTGTCAGATGTTTGTAAATGCTTTCCAGATGAAGTGATCTTTAACAGACGTACGTGTGATATCTGAGATGATCCTTCAGAAATCATTCTAATATTATCATTTATGATATTATCAAAGTTGAAATCAGCTTTTATTTTAGTGGAAAGCACATTTTTCAGGATTATTTGATGAAAACGCTTTAAAGAAGAGTCTTTACTGTCACTTTTGATTAGTCCTTGTTGGATAAAAGTATACATTTATTTCAAATAAATCTCAATGAGGAAAACTTTTGTATATAATCTACATTTTCGACTTGAAATCAAATGCGTTTTAAAATGAATAATCAAGAAGTGAGTAATTATAGACAGGTGGCGCAATTTTGACCTTTAAGACGATTAAAATGAGTGATTTACAAACATGTCAACAGTAATGATATGGTTGCACAATCATAATGAGTGTTGAAAGAGTAACATGTTAATAAAAATATCAGTCTCTGACTGGCCTCAAATAAACGCAGTATTTCTGAAGTATTCTGAAGCATCTCAGCATATTTCGACAACCCTAAAGCGTATTATGGTAATATTATAGATTGTTTTTGAGGTTAGTCCGCGATCGGCTTCCATAGGATCACGAGCCGGAGTTTCCGTGTTTTCTGACGAGTTTTATTGGGCGGGAAAGGACTCGGTCCGGCATCATTGTTTACTCCTGCAGGGGGCGCTGCTCTGCTCAGAAAGCCCATTCCTTACCTCAGTCTCATTCACACGAGAACGGACATTTATTCTTCACCGGAGACGTTTGTATAATGAAATTATAATTGTTTAAAAGTGCCAATTTCAAGGAATGGTACCTGATAACATAAATGCAAACCCGCTTCTGTAGTCTCTCTGAAATTATCGAATGAAATGTAATCACAGACCGCTGTGATTGGTCCATCCTTGCAGCGTTGAATAAAGAAACTGGTGGCACGTGACCAACGCCGCATATGTACCGTTTTATCTACACTCTTGACAATTTAATAATGACGTTAACAGACGAATTGATTGTAAATACGCAACGAAAAGTAAAAAATTAACGTTTTTGTGTAAACTAATCGTACCTGACCAATCAGAAACGGCGTCCGCGCGACTAAACCCCGCCCACTTTTAAACGGTGTTTTCCATTCTACCGCTCATCTCCTTTCTACAGGGAGTCGCCCATAGTAACCGCTCGAGCTGCTCAGACCGGAATCTCCAGCGAAGATGACGAGAGAAAAATAAAGCGACAGAAACGAGTAAACATGACGAGGACACTCACGGATGAGAAACATTAACACACGGAAATAACGTCGTGCTGGATATTTCCGAGTGAATTCCGGTGTTAGCCGTCACGAGATGACCGTGAATCGGATCTTTGTGATCGTGACCGGATCTGTGAGGATTTAACATGTTGTCCGCGTCAGTCTGAGGAGAAATATCCACTGATGATTGTATGAGAGGCTTTCAGCGGTGCGTGTGGTGGAGACATGAAGACAGTGCTCGTGTTGAGCTGTCTGCTGTTAATCGCTCGAGCAGAAGACCCGGATCATCTCGATCAGAAGCAGAACCCGGTTCAGTACCTTCACATCGGCGACGGCTCCTCGCAGGAGTTTGAGTTTCCGCAGAAAACGCGTGGCGTGATCGTGATTTCCAGCGGGTATCGCAGCTCTGGAGGCCGGAAGGGTCGCGAGAGCCTGAAGCAGACGGTTCGGGTGAGGTCTCTGGACCCGGACGTCATCTCCATCCTCAACGTGACGGACAGCGGGCGGACGGGAGCCGTGAGCAGCTACGTAATCAGCATCCGCTCCGGGGTTCCGGGAACGGCTCCGTTGCTCATCCAGCTGCTGGATCTAGACAGCGACTCAGAGCCGGTTCTCATCGAGGAGCGGAGCGATTACTCCATCAGGGTGGCGGCGGGCAGCGTTGACGACCCAGCCGCCCGGCTCCTGGAGTCCGGAGGGCTGACGCACTTCTCGGAGAACCCCATCCTCTTCGCGCTGCTGCCGCTGATCTTCATCAACAAGTGCGCGTTCGGCTGTAAGGTGGAGGTGGAGGTGTTGACGGCTCTGCTCAAGAGGCCGGTGCCGTTGCTGCTGGGCGTAGTGGGACAGTTCCTCATAATGCCGCTCTACGCGTACGGCCTGTCCCGGCTGGCGGCGCTTCCCAAGGCGCTGTCGCTGGGCCTGGTCATCACCTGCTCGGCTCCGGGCGGCGGCGGCGGGTACCTGTACAGCCTGCTGCTAGGTGGAGACGTCACCCTGGCCATTAGCATGACTCTCATCTCCACCGTGGTCGCGACCGCAGCCATGCCGCTGTCCTCGGCCTTCTACGGCTGGCTGCTGGGCGTCCACGCCGCCCTCCACGTGCCCTTCGTCAAGATCCTCGGCACGCTGCTCTTCATCGCCATCCCCATCTCGCTGGGCATGCTGGTGAAGCTGCGGCTGCCCGCCGTCACCCGCGTCCTGCTCGCCCTCATCCGCCCCTTCAGCTTCGTGCTCATCGTGGGAGGGATCTTCATGGCCTATCAGATGGGCTCCTCCATCCTGGCCAATGTGCGCGCCCCGATCGTAGCGGCGGGCGTGACCGTGCCCATCTTCGGGCTGCTGCTGGGGTTCGTAATGGCGCGGCTAGCGGGGCTGGCGGTGCCGCAGAGGAAGACGGTCAGTATCGAGGTGGGCGTGCAGAACAGTCTCCTGGCGCTGGCCGTCATGCAGCTGTCGTTCCAGCGGGCCGAGGCGGACTACGCCTCGCAGGCGCCCTTCATCGTGGCCCTCAGCAGCACGTCAGAGATGCTCCTGCTGGTCCTCGTGCACTTCGCCCACCGACGCCTGTGCCTGCCGTCCGCCTCGCGAACCGTCGCCTGATCGCCAACTCAAAGCCAATCGCTGCCAAACATTACTGCCAGAACGGACCCGGTCTGCGGACGTATCTCAACCAAAGGCCTTCGCTCGTTAATTTCAGCCTTTTTTAATCAGATTTTAATCTTACGTGCATTACAATGACAGTGTTTATGGAAGATATACAAGATATTTTTCTAAGTAATTTTGCTGTTTGTTATTT
This sequence comes from Anabarilius grahami, assembly GCA_003731715.1. Lineage (NCBI taxonomy): Eukaryota > Metazoa > Chordata > Actinopteri > Cypriniformes > Xenocyprididae > Anabarilius > Anabarilius grahami. The sequence goes on from RJVU01043840.1 coordinate 106,755, forward strand.
TGTAATTCAGATGGTTTGTTTGTACCCTGTTTACAGAAGACGTTGCTGTCGATTGTTCATGTGATTGAACCATGCGCAATGGTGACGTGATTAAATGCTTTTTGACAAGACAAACCGGTGTTTTTTGGTATTAGCGCTTTGAAATGTATTTGATCATGGCTGCAGAGGTCAAGGGTTGCTCTCGTCAATCACACCTGCAAAATGTTCCATGTGCGAGTTAAAGGATTAGTTCACTTTCAAATGAAAATTATTCCATGATTTACTCGCACTCAAGCCATCCTAGGAGTATATGACTTTCTTTTTTCTGATGAACACAATCTGAGATATATTAATAAATATCCTGACGCGTCCGAGCTTTATAATGGCAGTGAACGGGACCAACGAGTATGAAACTCAAGAAAGTGCATCCATCCATCATAAACGTTCTCCACACGGCTCCGGGGGTTAATACATTCCTTCTGAAGCGAAGTGAAGCGTTTGTGTAAGAAAAATATCCATATTTAACAAGTTATGAAGTAAAATATCTAGCTTCTTCCAGACTGTGGGCGGGCGTTTATGATGGATGAATGTGGATGAGACACTTTCTTCAGCTCATACTCATTGATCTCGTTCACTGCCATTATAAAGCTCGGATGCATCAGGATATTTATCAATATAACTCTGATTGTGTTCAACAGAAAGAAGAAAGTCATACACACCAAGGATGGCTTTAGGGTGAGTAAATCATGGGGTAATTTTCACTTTAAAGTGAACTAATCCTTTAAAAACAGACTTTACCTTTCTAAAACGTGTCATATTATGCTGTCTGTATGAAATAATTTTTTTATTAACATCAAAACAATGATCAGTGTTAACCCTTGCCCTGAGTTCTCCACTGAAACGTGTTTCCTCAGGTGTTACGAATGGCTTTGAGGATTATGGCCCTCTTGTTTCAATACAAATACACTGTCATCATTTACTCATGTTCGTGTCCTTTCTTCTGTGGAACAGAGAAGATGTTTGAGCTGTTTTTGTCCATACAGTGAAAGTCAATGGGGTCCAAAGTGTCAAGCTCCACAGAGACATGAGGGTTGGGTATAGATTAAACCGCTGGAGTTGTAAGGGTTATTTATATTCTACCTTCATATGTCCTTGTGCAGCTTAAAACTGATTGACTTTGGACAAAACAATGTTCTTTGTGTATCTTCTCTGATGTTCCTCAGAAGATCAGGAGGGCGAGTGTTGATGTTTGGATGAACGGTCTCTTGCATGCGGTTGATCTTTACTCCAGTGGTTTTTGCTCTTCTGCTCGTTTACAGCAGGAGTTGAGTGATTTCGCTCTGATGCATTGGGTTTTCTATTGATCTGATTCCAGAATCACGCCATCAGCAAAAAAAACGGCTGTTGTTTGTTCCTAACGGATGCATTTGTTTTGCAGTGTGTCAAACATGTTTGAAACGCTCTGTAGTTTGAGAGCTCTTCTGACTGCTTACTGTGATTGCTTATTTCAATGATTAACAGTAAAACAGCGTTACATGCGTGTGAAGCTTGAACAAACAGCTTTGTTTAATTTGTTTATTTTAATAAGAATATATATATATTTTCAGATAAACAAGGGTAGATCACAGTACAAACATCATGTCACAAGGGCAATATAAAAATCCATTATGAGATGTTTTTTCAGACCGTTTTCTGAAGTGATGACAATAATGCACATAAATATTTCATCAGAATTGGGTTTGAACTCAAAACACCTGGGGCCGGTTGCATAAACCACTAAGACCATACTTAAAAGTTGAAGTGAGTCATCAAATGTTCATCATTTTAAGTCGGTTACATAATACCATAGATTACCCATAACTAACTGCTGGTTGGTCACACTAGTTCTTAAAGGGTTAGTTCACCTAAAAATGAAAATAATGTCATTTATTACTCACCCTCATGTCGTTCCACACCCGTAAGACCTTAATCTTCGGAACACAAATTAAGATATTTTTGATGAAATCCGATGGCTCCGTGAGGCCTGCATTCACAGCAATGACATTTCCTCTCTCAAGATCCATAAAGATATTAAAAACATATCTAAATCAGTTCATGTGAGTACAGTGGCTCAATATTAATATTATAAAGCGATGAGAATACTTTATGTGCGCCTCAAAAAATCTAAATAATGACTTTTCGACAATAGGGGAGAGTGGGGTAAGATGAGCCACTTTTACTTATGTGGTCCTCAAGATAAGGGAAAATTAGGCAGAAGTAAAATGAAAGTATTTGAAGTAATTTCAGGATGTTTCCTATCATTTTAAATGATCAGAATACATCTATGACAAAGGGTTGGAAAAATATGGCTTCTTATAAAAAAGTGTTCCTCTGGCTCAATTTACCCCAGGTTAGGGGTAAGTTGAGCCGAGTCAGTAGGTGGGTGTGAACTGACCATCTAACTGAATCTGAATCAAACCCATGTGAAATTTTAAAGATAATGTACCTATTTTAAAAACTAATTTAATAATCAAATTTCATTTTACAAATATTCTTCGTAAAAATATTTTACAAATATTTATTTTTAAAGCTAAATTTAACAACATAAAACCAATGAAATGAAGTCGAAATTTCAGTATGTTTAATTGTTTGCATTTCTGAAACAATATGTGGAACACCAAAGTTGTAACCTTCCCAAAAACAGACTAAACAGAGAGTTTGTTGAGTAAAATTAAATAAAAACTAATGGATAAATGTCACTGAAACTAATAAACATTTTAGTCAAAAAGTTCTTGACATGGCAGTTTTTCTGCAATGTCGACCATGTTAGGCCATTAGAGACTACAGGTGGAGAGATATATATGATTAAACATCCTCTGGTTCGTGTCAGAGAAGGATTTGGTGTACACTGTTCCTATCAAATAAACTCAAAAATAAAAATAAACTAAAGCAGTTGCGTAATATTACATTGAAACGACACCAGTTTATACTTCAGATTTAACTTAAATTCAGTGCCTTATGGTGGGGTAAGTTAAAACACTGGCTCAGTTTACCCCACAGCATTTGGCTCACTTTGCCCCATAGCTGCCATTTTAGGAAAGGCTATCTGACTTACCAAGTCAGAATAATATTTAGCTAAATGTCTTGCATGGTTTAATACATTGCTAAATCACCGATATTCATCATAAATATTTTTAGACCTGGACAAATTTGCTTTGATGAAACAGCATTACATCTGTTATGTTAAAATCTTACTTTGACAAACCAAAAACAGTTTTTAAAGTAAATAAGCGACTTCCACTCCTCCCATGTGCTTCTCCTTTTCACAGTCTGGCACAAATGATGGCTGGTTCCAAAATATATGGTCACATGGCAATAAAATGATACGGTTGCCAAGATACAGGGGGTGGGTCAACTTACCCACTGGCTCATCTTACCCCACTCTCCCCCAATCCAGTGATGGGCGATTTCAAAACACTGCTTCGAATCTTTATGAGTCTTTTGTTTCGAATCAGTGGTTCAGATCGCGTATCAAACTGCTGAAATCACGTGACTTTGGCGCTCCGAACAACTGATTCGAATCAAATGATTCGTAAAGCTCTGAAGCAGTGTTTTGAAATCGCCCATCACTAGATATTGTTGTAAAGTCGTTATTTTATTTAGTTTTTTTGCCGCACATAAAGTATTCTCGTCGCTTTATAATATTAATATTGAACCACTGTTCTCACATGAACTGATTTAAATATGTTTTTAGTACATTAATGGATCTTGAGAGAGGAAATGTCATTGCTCACGCCTCACTGAGCCATCGGATTTCATCAAAAATATCTTAATTTGTGTTCTGAAGATGAACGAAGGTCTTACGGGTGTGGAACGGCATGAGCGTGAGTAATTAATGACAGAATTATCATTTTTGGGTGAACTAACCCTTTAAGACACTGTCTGAACTTAATGGCTGTGTTTATAAGACTGGCCCGTCTTATGAATGTGATTTTAGCCCGTCTTACCAATTAAAAAATACTATAGTTATTTATATTAAGTGTTTTTGAACCATAATTTGTTGTAATAATTTAACAACTATAATAATATAAACAAATTACTTTACCCAATATTGTACTACTAAGTTTTCTACAACTATATGATATATTACACTACAATACACTACAGTTTACTGTAGTAAAAACTAAAGTGTACTACAGTATTTATTACAGTTTATCAGTTCACTATAGTGCAGTATGCTGTAGCATTCATTAACAGTGTTGTAAATACTATAATATATACAGTATACTATTGTTTACTATAGTATTTTTCATGTATTATAACCCCTTGTATTGCCTGATTCACCATTTTAGAAAAGAACCAAAAGTAGACGATTATTGTAAACAATATGAGAGACTGCATTAATTCATATGAACACGTTTTATTATATTATATAAATGTCAGGACTCCGGCTCTGTGACGTATCTGTAACTGATGACGCTCGCTCTGTGGCTCCTGTGATTGGCTGACGACAGAGGCGCCCATAGCTATTGGCTGCTGCCCGATCACTTGGTTTGCGCGGGTCAGAGGAGGAACATGTCCGCTCGTGTGTGTTTAGTGTAGTTTAACTCCGCAGGGATCGAGCTGATCGCAGCATGTTCAGCGCCACATCAGACACGGAGCGGCCGACACACTCCTGCTCCATCACTGCTCTGCTCGGTGAGACACAAACCCTCCGACACACATCAGCCTGTGCTAAACCCTCATCTTCACACACTGCTCAGTGCCACTCTAAAGTCGACATAACTGACATAAATGTAAGTTATGACATATAAAGTCATATTTATTAGATGAAATTATGATATTACATTAAAAAGTCGAAAGTACGACATACAAAGCCATATTTATGAGATGAAAAATTGAAATTATGACATATTAGCCATATTTATGAGATGAAAAGTCAAAATTATGATATACTAAGTCATAATTATTACATTAAAAAGTCTTAACTGACATAAATGTAAAATTTATGACATATAAAGTCATATTTACTAGATTAAATTATGATTTTACATTAAAAAGTCGAAAGTATGACAGACAAAGCCATATTTATGGATGAAAAATTGAAATTGACATATTAGCCATATTTATGAGATGAAAAGTCAAAATTATGATATACTAAGTCATAATTATTACATTAAAAAGTCTTAACTGACATAAATGTAAAATTTATGACATATAAAGTCATATTTACTAGATTAAATTATGATATTACATTAAAAAGTCGAAAGTATGACAGACAAAACCATATTTATGAATGAAAAATTGAAATTATGACATTAGCCATATTTATGATGAAAAGTCAAAATTATGATATACTAAGTCATAATTATTACATTAAAAAGTCTTAACTGACAAATGTAAAAGTTATGACATATAAAGTCATATTTACTAGATTAAATTATGATATTACATTAAAAAGTCGAAAGTATGACAGACAAAACCATATTTATGAATGAAAAATTGAAATTATGACATATTAGCCATATTTATGAGATGAAAAGTCAAAATTATGATATACTAAGTCATAATTATTACATTAAAAAGTCTTAACTGACATAAATGTAAAAGTTATGACATATAAAGTCATATTTACTAGATTAAATTATGATATTACATTAAAAAGTCAAAAGTATGACAGACAAAACCATATTTATAAATGAAAAATTGAAATTATGACATATTAGCCATATTTATGAGATGAAAAGTCAAAATTATGATATACTAAGTCATAATTATTACATTAAAAAGTCTTAACTGACATAAATGTAAAATTTATGACATATAAAGTCATATTTACTAGATTAAATTATGATATTACATTAAAAAGTCGAAAGTATGACAGACAAAATCATATTTATGGATGAAAAATTTAAATTATGACATATTAGCCATATTTATGAGATGAAAAATCAAAATTATGATATACTAAGTCATAATTATTACATTAAAAAGTCTTAACTGACATAAATGTAAAAGTTATGACATATAAAGTCATATTTACTAGATTAAATTATGATATTACATTAAAAAGTCGAAAGTATGACATACAAAACCATATTTATGGATGAAAAATTGAAATTATGACATTAGCCATATTTATGAGATGAAAAGTCAAAATTATGATATACTAAGTCATAATTATTACATTAAAAAGTCTTAACTGACATAAATGTAAAAGTTATGACATATAAAGTCATATTTACTAGATGAAATTATGATATTACATTAAAAAGTCAAAAGTACGACAGACAAAACCATATTTATGGATGAAAAATTGAAATTATTACATATTAGCCATATTTATGAGATGAAAAGTCAAAATTATGATATACTAAGTCATAATTATTACATTAAAAAGTCTTAACTGACATAAATGTAAAAGTTATGACATATAAAGTCATATTTACTAGATGAAAAGCTGAAATTATGATATTACATTAAAAAAAATGTATGTCATAAAAAATATATAACTAAAAAGTCGAAAGTACGACATGCAAAGCCATATTTGTGGATGAAAAGTTGAAATTATGACATATTAACTCTAAAAGTTAATATTACATTAAAAAGTAATGACTCTGACAAAAAATTAGAAGTTGACATTTAAAGGCATATTTATGAGATTATGATATTATTACATTAAAAAGTTGAAATTACGACAGGCTACAAAGCCATATATATGAGCGGAAAGTCAAAATTATAATATACTTAGTCATTATTACATTTAAAAAGTCATAATTATGAGAAAAGTTAAAATTCAAAAGTCATATTTGATTTTCATATTTTTGATGTTTTAATCTCATTCTCATGTCATATAATAATTACTAAGATTTAGTTTTCTCACGCGTCAGAAACGGGTTTTCATATGTATTATTTACACAGACACACATGTAGTCATCATAACGATCATCAGCTGTTTCTCAGCTCTTTCAGCGACGCAGTGAGTGAATATGAGGTGTGGTTGATGTGTTTGTCCAGCGCACAGATCTCTGAAGAGACGCAGAGGTGACGAGCAGCGGCTCCAGGAGTCCTGTGTGGATCTGCTGACGAGACACCAGAACCCGTCAGAGCTGCTGCTGGAGATCACAGTGAGTCTGAGACCAGCGCCGACACACACCGGACCAATATCATTCAATGAAAGTGATTCATTCTGTCATTCACAGTCACATGGTAAGGCCCGAGCCATCAGCCGTGACGGATATGAAGCGCTGCAGCTCAACGCAGACATCCAGACGTCTGTTCTGGGTGAGATTCGTCCACTGTGCCTTCAGTCGTCACACACTAGCAGAGCTTCACGATGTGAACAGTATGTGAGTGCTTGTCTTGATGTGTGTCGATCAGAGGAGGAGCTGCGGAGGCGATCGGAGCAGATGGAGGTTCCGGTCGGGTTGCTGGCCGTCAGAGTTTTGTCCGGAAACATCCGGGATCTGATCGCACACACGGACACGAACACACATCGTGTGCTACTGAACGCTGAACAGAGAGTATGTTGTGTGAAGTACAGTCTAAACACCTGACTCGTTTGAGATCCTGATGATATATTCATACATGAAGTGTGTGTTTATCGTTATCGGTCTGACGTGTGTGTTTATCGTTATCAGACTGACGCGTGTGTTTATCATTATCAGACTGACGTGTGTTTATCATTATCATCGTGTGTTTATCATTATCATCGTGTGTTTATCATTATCAGACTGACGTGTGTGTTTATCATTATCAGACTGACGCGTGTGATTATCATTATCAGACTGACGTGTGTTTATCGTTATCAGACTGACGTGTGTGTTTATCGTTATCAGACTGAAGTGTGTTTATCGTTATCAGACTGACGTGTGTGTTTATCATTATCAGACTGACGTGTGTGTTTATAATTATCAGACTGACGCGTGTGTTTATCATTATCAGACTGGCGCGTGTTTATCATTATCATCGTGTGTTTATCATTATCATCGTGTGTTTATCATTATCAGACTGACGTGTGTGTTTATCATTATCAGACTGACGCGTGTGTTTATCATTATCAGACTGACGCGTGTGTTTATCATTATCAGACTGACGCGTGTGTTTATCATTATCATCGTGTATTTATCATTATCAGACTGAAGCGTGTGTTTATCATTATTAGACTGACGTGTGTGTTTATCGTTATCAGACTGACGTGTGTGTTTATCGTTATCAGACTGACGTGTGTGTTTATCGTTATCAGACTGACGTGTGTGTTTTTATCATTATCAGACTGACGCGTGTGTTTATCATTATCAGACTGGCGTGTGTTTATCATTATCAGACTGACGCGTGTTTATCATTATCATCGTGTGTTTGTCATTATCAGACTGATGCGTGTGTTTATCATTATCAGACTGACGCGTGTGTTTATCATTATCAGACTGACGCGTGTGTTTATCATTATCATAGTGTGTTTATCATTATCATAGTGTGTTTATCATTATCAGACTGACGCGTGTGTTTATCATTATCAGACTGATTCGTGTGTTTATCATTATCATAGTGTGTTTATCATTATCATAGTGTGTTTATCATTATCATAGTGTGTTTATCATTATCAGACTGACGTGTGTGTTTATCGTTATCAGACTGACGTGTGTGTTTATCATTATCAGACTGACGTGTGTGTTTATCGTTATCAGACTGACGTGTGTGTTTATCGTTATCAGACTGACGTGTGTGTTTATCGTTATCAGACTGACGTGTGT
>RJVU01043840.1:115516-205484 GCA_003731715.1 Anabarilius grahami
GTGTGTGTTTATCATTATCAGACTGACGCGTGTGTTTATCATTATCAGACTGGCGTGTGTTTATCATTATCAGACTGACGCGTGTTTATCATTATCCTCGTGTGTTTGTCATTATCAGACTGACGCGTGTGTTTATCATTATCAGACTGACGCGTGTGTTTATCATTATCAGACTGACGTGTGTGTGTTTATCATTATCAGACTGACGCGTGTGTTTATCATTATCAGACTGGCGTGTGTTTATCATTATCAGACTGACGCGTGTTTATCATTATCATCTCGTGTTTATCATTATCAGACTGGCGTGTGTGTTTATTATTATCAGACTGACGCGTGTGTGTTTATCATTATCAGACTGACGCGTGTGTTTATCATTATCAGACTGACGCGTGTGTTTATCATTATCAGACTGACGCGTGTGTTTATCATTATCAGACTGACATGTGTGTTTATCATTATCAGACTGAAGCGTGTGTTTATCATTATCAGACTGACGTGTGTGTTTATCATTATCAGACTGACGCGTGTGTTTATCGTTATCAGACTGACGTGTGTGTTTATCGTTATCAGACTGACGCGTGTGTTTATCGTTATCAGACTGACGCGTGTGTTTATCATTATCAGACTGACGTTTGTGTTTATCATTATCAGACTGACGTGTGTGTTTATCGTTATCATTGTGTGTTTATCATTATCAGACTGACGTGTGTTTATCGTTATCAGACTGACGCGTGTGTTTATCGTTATCAGACTGACGCGTGTGTTTATCGTTATCAGACTGACGTGTGTGCGTTAGTGAAGTCCGCTCGAGCGCTGATGTCTGCTGGGATATTCAGCCCTGATCTCTTCTGGCAGGAATACTGGAAGCTGCAGGTGTGTGTGTGTGTTTGATCTTTGTAAAAGTTCACATTATTGTTGCAGATGTATTAGTAACATGAATAAGATTAAATATTAAATGAGCTCTTTTTCTGTGCGCTCACACAGCCTGTGCTGGAGGTGACGTATCATCTGCACACACACAACATCCTCACGCTGGACTTCATGCTGGACAGGTATTAGTCATGACATCACCTACATACGTGTGCACAACCATCAGTCGCTCCGCAGACTGATCATGTGATGTTTCTGATGTCGTGATCAGAGATGCAGCAGCTGTGACCTCGTGGATCACGGATCAGCTCAAAGCTTTATGTGTTTCCATGACAAATGCAGCGGATGAACAACAGATGCAACATCAGATTCTCTCCAGTAAGAAGTTTCCTCCTCTCCATCGCACATCACTGCTTCACATCTGTTTAGTGTAAATGTTCATTGCATATAAATATATAAATAAACTCTACCAATTGAAAATAGTGCAAAGCAACATACTGTAGATAAATTAATAACACGAAAACAAAATACAGTGTACTTGCTAAAGATAAAACGGTGACGTTAAAGGGGTCATGATATGAGAAATGAAATTTGCTTCAAACGTCCTCCTCATTATAAACAAAGCATTTAATTAATAAAGGTCCAAAAACAGCTGGTTTTGTTTCCCATCATGCCGAGCTGCAGTGAGGTTTGTGTTGTTGTGTTCAGCTGTAGTGTGTGTCCTGGTGCGGAGGGCCTTTGAAGACTCCGGCCACAAACTCTCTGAGACCTGCGGCTCGATTCTGGACTCCATGATGTCCTGTAAGTCTGTTTACTGTGTGTTTGTGTCCTGTAGAATCTTGTAGTGTGGTATGTTTTCAGTAAATATTATAAAATAATTAGTGTATAATGATTCTCCCTGCACCTCTTCTAAGCAGCATGATAGTAATGATAATGTTTTCTGCTCAGGGCTGCTGGATTCAGTGAGTGAGAGAGGCTCGGAGACGTCAGCCGCTGCGCTCTGGTAAATATCAAGTCAACAATAGTTCAGTGAAGGTGAAGGTCGGAGGATCGGAGTTGATCAATGATTACGGCTCATTCCATGTCAATCTCTATTATAATTTGTTGCTGAGATATTTATGTGTGACTATGTTTTGAAAGTAACTATTTTTAATGTATTTTTCTTTTTATTGTTTGTTTGTTTTTCATTTTTAACACAATTATGTTACACTTTTTGAAAGAGTCACATTTGTCTTCTTCTGAACTCCAATGCTGCAACTTTGCATCCCTGGGTTTTGATTTCTGAAATTCCATGTTCCCAGTTTCTTGGAAGTTTATGGTGAAAAAAAGTTTAAAAACCCAAACTTTAGTTTGATTTATTTGACTAATAAGTACAATTTTTCTTCATTTTAGGAGAGCCAGAAATAATGGCGTGGTTACAGATAAATATTTAATAAATTTTTTGCTAATAAATCTGCATCCACTTCAGAGTTGGTCATCCTTATGGATTTTTGCTTTCAGATGCATTAATATTTAATCTCTGAAAATCAATAATCCATTCTGGGAAGCTGCGGTGGATTGAAATGGAATGACTCCTGCATTATTCAGATGTATTGGCTGGAGTTTTCCCCCGTGTGATCTCTATAATGGATCTTCATGTGTTGTGATTAGGGTTCAGGTGTTCGATGCCTCAGTGTTCGGTGTGTGTGTTTCTGAAGACACACTGCAGCGCTTCTTCACACACTCGCTCATGCGTGTTCTTACACACCAACCCGTCTTTAAAGGTGAGACTTTACTTTAATACTTAAATATCTTACCTCCATGTTTTGCTACAGTATGAATTTTAGAAACAAAACAGTTGAGTGAGTGTTTCAATGACTCACTCATGAAGACAGTCACTGGCTCAGAAGAGTCTCTTTTCTGTTTGTGTGATTTGTGAGTATCTGTATAGCAGATTAAAGGGTGTGTAATTGTGATTTGTGTAGTGTCAGATGCCATCGCTATACAGAGTGAATGGACCTTTGCTAAAACCCTTCCATTACTGACAGCTATCTTCCGTAAGGTAAATGACTTTTAATGCACTTTGAGCTCATTATTTACACACAGAGTAACCTGAGCTTATTGATTAAGTGTCATTCACCTTCACGAGCTCATTGAGATCAGATCAAGAGTGTCTCTTTACACACACAAACCACTGTTTGTGTTGAGAACAAGGTGGAAAAGACACCAGAGAAAGAGGTTTAACTTCCGCTGTCCTGCTGAGACCATCAAACATAACAGCTGAAGGGCATAGTTCACCCAAAAATGATCATTTTGTCATCATTTACTCACCCTCGAGTTTCTTTCTTCTGTTGAACACAAAAGAAGATATTTTGAAGAATGTTAGCCAGACAGTAGCATTGACTTCCATAGTATTTTTTTTCCTACTATGGAAGTCAATGGTCAACTGCTTGGTTACCAACATTCTTCAAAATATCTTCTTTTGTGTTCAACAGAAGAAAGATACTCTTACAGGTTTGGAACGACATGAGGGTGAGTAAATGATGACAGAACGTTCATTTCTGGGTGAACTATCCCTTTAAGAAACTGAAGAAAATTTCTGTGAATTCAGCCTATGGTCATTCAGAAGCTCTTCTCTGGTCAGAAACAATCTACTGCCAGTCGAGAACAGCTAAACAAGTACTGTTCTTCCTTCTTCCTGCCTAATCTGACCCAGAGTAACACCTGTGTGTGTGTGTGTGTGTGTCAGATCTGTCTGGTCTTCACTGTGGAGTGTGTGTTGAATCAGCTGCAGCAGGTCTTGGAGACTCATGAGGTGAACTGGCGTCACATTCTCTCTTGTGTGTCTCATCTGCTGATCCATCACTCGCAGACGCAGAGCCTCCTCACAGGTACAGGATCTTCAGCTTCTGATGAATGAACACTGAGAGAGTCATGACATCTGCCTCTGTCTGTGCTCAGATCTGCTGTCCAGGCTGCTGAGATCAGCGTTCGACAGCTACGACCTGGAGAAGATGATCACGGTGTTCCTGCTGGCCCGTCAGGCGTCTCTCGAGGGACCCGCCGTCTTTCCCTCCTACAGCGACTGGTTTAAAGTCTGTCATTGTGTCCAAACGCTCACAAATTAATGACATCTGATGTTCTTGTGTTTTCTTAATTTAACGGTGATTTTCTGTTTCAGTTGTCGCTTGGTGGATCTAGCAGCTTTCACGCTAAAAGCAGGAAGTCCACAGTGTTTCTCCTGAAGTTCCTGTCAGATCTGGTTCCTTTTGAACCGCCGCAGTATCTGAAGGTCAGACACACACTCAGCGTTTCTGTGATCTAAGTTCAACCCAGTACCAATTACTGTACTTGAATGTCAAATACTGTGATGTCTTCTTCAGGTTCATGTCATGCATCCTCCGTACGTCGGAGGAAAGTATCGCTCTCTCCTGCAGGAGTACGTCACTCTAGCCAAGACACGCCTGAGAGATCTGAAGGTCTGAGAGCGTCCCTGCTGACTCTCACCGAGTGAATGGATGTGTTTCTGCGGGACTGACTGTAGTGTGTGTGTGTGTGTGTGTCAGGTGTCGCTGGAGGAGACGAGCATCTTTGAGGTGGTGAACGGCTCCGCCGGTGCGATTGAAGTAAGTCATGTGTCCTGTGTGAATTCTGCTTCTGTTTGGCTCTTACAAAGATAATCAATCAGTATGATTTGATTTGAAACTGAAATTTTATCTTTAGAATTGGAATATAATTTAAATGTGTAAAAAATTCAGGCTCTGTTGAGGGCCTAAACTGCTGTACCTTGTCAATGTGTTTTCAGAGTCCAGCGCAACAGGATGTGGAGAAGGCCGTAACTCTCTTCATGAGCACCAATAAGATCCCAGTGACCGTGATAGAGGCCAGGTGCTGTCAGACACACACACATGCACACACACACACACACACACACTCACACTGCTGAAACTCTATTCTGATGGTGTTTTCCACGTCTTCAGTATCTTTAGGAGGCCGTATTTCCTGTCTCGTTTCCTGCCTGCTCTCCTCTCTCCGCGTGCGGTCAGTATCATCATCTCTCAGTCTCCATATATCCAGTGCTTTCCCTACATGACCTCCTGCATCGCTCACAGTGAGCTCAGGTTAACACAGGCTCTCTGAGGGAGAGATTTCTGAACGCTCGCAGTAGGTGATGTAGAGAAGACACTATAGGGCTGGTCCTGGATCAGCAGCAGATGCGTGTCCTGTCCTGTCTTCTCTTTAAAGCTCAGCAGAGTTTTCTTCATTGCAGCTTCCTGTGAAGTCAGATGCCAGAATGACCTTCATTGAGGCCTTGAGGAAGTAGGTGTCACACTGTTGTGGTAAAGTGCATAAACTATTAAAGTAAAGTAAATCAGTGTAATTCTTTTAAATTGTTTTTATATTAAGGTTTTGTTTGTTTTAAATGTGTAGGGCAGATAAGATCCCGGCCGCCCTCTACACGTCATACACAGACTCCTGTCAGAGAGAGACGTACCGACAGAAACAAGGTGCTTCACCACGTCATGTCCGTCTCCTCCGTGATTAAAAGACAAAAATAATCATTATAGTTTTAAAGAAATTATAACTTGTGCTACATCTGTGTGCAAATGAGTGTTTTTGTCATTACAAAACATTCCCAGCTTCAGTCACAACAAGCAGCTGAGATTACAGAGAACAGCTGAGCGTTTCTCTTGGGAACACTTTACAATATTAGTTAACATTGGTTAATGCATTGATTAACAGTAAGCAATGCATTTGTTACAATATCTATTAATCTTTGTTAATGTTAGATAATACAGACACAACTGTTCATTGTTAGTTCATGTTCGTCAGATCCATTCAATAATGCTAACAGGTGTAACTTTTGATTTCAATCGTGTATTAGTTAAATGTTGAAATTAACATTAAATGTTATCTAAAGGAACTGTGCCCCCAAAATCATATATTTGGTTCATATTCAAGGAAATATGATGTGAAAGCGTAAAAATTTGTAAATATCAAACAGGGCAACAGGTATCAAGTCACAAGTAATTAATTTTAAGATTTTTACATGATGGTCTGACTGTAGCTTTATTAGGTGTGATTATCAGATTGTTTTTACTTTAAAAACAGTCCATTTGTTTGTTTTTATTTTAAGTACAGAAGTAAAAATTGAAAAATTTGAAATTGAAACATTATTCTGACATATCGATTAAAATTGAGAAATCGATATTGTCAGCTTTATTCCTACAGCACTTTATAGTAGGGCAGGGTAAAAAATATCGATTTCTCAATTTTAATCGATTCTCATTTTTACGAACCGATATTGATTCTTAAATCCCAAGAATCGATTAGTCTAGTCTGTTTTCAGTTGATGAATGAGCAGAATATGTAGCGCCTCCCATCCAATAAATCGCAATAATCTTTGTGCTGTTACTTTTGATATGAAGCAAAGTCTCAGATTTCATCTTATTATGAGATTCAAAAAATAAACACCGTTTTGGCGCTGTTTAATGTGGCGTGACAGATCGCTTTAGCGCCTCAGTTAAAGAGAAGCATGTGATCATCCTCTCCTCCGCTTTAATACATTACAGCGCGAAATAAACATGCATGAACATCTGAAGGTATGTTCAAATGTACAGTACAACTTACTGAAATCCGTATCATGTCTCGTGTAATCGCTCAATCAGTGTTTCAACCTCGGAAAGACGTCAATAAAACAGCTTGTAAACAATGTCACGTCACATTTACCTCAGAAAAACATATTCAGTGACCATAAACCCATTAGTCAGCTAGAAAAGTGAACTCTAGAAAGCAACATTCTGATAAATATAGATGCACCATTACATATTCATTATATTGTTGTTCAATATTTAATGCATGTTTGAATAAATCAGTTATGACAGCCACGATTTAAATGTTTATATTTCAAAAAAACTTAGAAATATGATTATGTAATTCTAAACATCATCATTGAGTGTAATTTAAGTGTTTGTATATAAATAAGTTAATTTTAACCTTCAATATTATTATAGTAGTACCAACTGACTCCCATGTGTAATTTTTTTCCTCTAGAAAATTTGGCATATACTGTAACGGATCCAAAATAATCTAATTGTAATTGAATCGAATCGAAAGCATGTGAATAGAAATCGAATCGAATCGTGACAATTGTGTCAATACCCAGCCCTACTTTACAGAGTACAGATCATTTCAAAGCGGCTCTACTGTGATAAACAGCAAGATTCTGAATCAATGATCAGTTCTGCTGTGAACAGCTCTAAAATCACAGTAGTGTCATTATTCAGATCAGTTCAGCTACAGATAACTGTAAAGTTCATCAGTACCAGTTGAGGGCTGATGAAGGTCATGATCTTCATTCCAACACATGTGAAACTGTCAGCTGTTCAAGTAGTCAAAAGTGTTGGTAGTTATAGAATCACTCGTTCGTGTTTTACCAGAGTAACTCGTCACAGTTTCATGTCAGAACGCTTCGACATGATTCATGTTGTTAGAGACACTTCCTGCATACAGTGTTTAGAGCAGCTCTCACAGCGCTGTACATCTCTGTCCTCTGCCTCTGAACCTGCCCTAAAATACAGCCTCACATATCTTTGAGAAGAAGCCATGCGGTTTGTTGTGTGTTGTTAAGTTGTATATATTTGTGTGTGTTAGGTGTGGGTGAGTCCAGTGAGGATGATCACCAGATGATTCTGCACGAGCAGTTCCTTCACCTGAGGAGAATGATGACCGACGGGGCCGCTGACGGCGGTAAACACACTCACACACCTCAACACACTGACGGCGGTAAACACACTCACACACAGAGATCTAAAGCCTGCCGTCCCTCTCGTGTCGTGCCAGATGTTCGTGCTCAGCTGTCCAGGATCTCTCTGACTTTGAGGAACATGCATCCAGATGAAGAGACAGGAAGTGATGTCATCACGCTGAACCTGGATTCGCCTGATTCAACACACGCTGCCGTATGAGCACAGATTCAAGCTATTGTCGGTGTGCGGATCCTTCAGAAATCATTCACAGCTCATCGCCGGCTCATGGAAGTCTCCAGAAGTGGCAGTAAATGCACATTAATCAATAAAGGCGAAGGTTTTGCAGTGTAATTGGACTAAAGCTGTGCTTATCTTGTTCTCCTTATCCTTCTTCTTTGAGTCATTATGATCATTATCAGTCATTAGGTTTGGCACAAATTCAGTGCAAACATCTAGACAATAAACGCCATTATTGTCCTACAGGTCAATGACCCAAACACAGGAAAACCCATGAAGAAATGAGTGAATCAATGAAATTAAACCCCAATTAAAGTCATCTCTTTGTTCCAGTTGCCAATATATGCATTATTCGCTGTTACAGTATGTATTAACAATGATTTAAACTCATCATAGGGGTTGAAGCCTCTAAAAAAAACGGGCTGAGCAGATCCAAATCTGACCGATGTGTTTTAAATCCAGAACTTTAGCTTGTTATCATCGAGCGATTGAACAGAGAGGAGCTGCTGGCTGTGGATGTTTTCTGAATGAGCTGCACATCTGTTTAATTTTACATTAAAGATGATAGATGTGTTATTAAAGTCTCAATTTTTTCCTTCAGGTCGCCAATCTGATCTTGCAGAGCTTCTGTCTGTGTTTACTGGATGCTTCCAGAATCAGCCCTCCTAACAGGTACGACACACACATTATCATCTGCATGTACTGAAAACCTCTAAACGTAACCTTGGTTCCCTGAGATGTGGGAACGAGACACTGCGTCAGCAGCTGACGCTATGGGAAACACCTTTCTCAGAAACACTGAAGCCTGAGTGAATAACGCCCTGGCAGAAGACACAGGTGTCAGGCCCACCCCAGAGCTCGATGGGACCTGCACAGGCGCTGCTAGACTTGACTGATCCCATCTGCGAACTTGCCGGAAAGCTGAAGGGGATCGGCACAGAAGTGTTGTCCGCTGTAGGCTCTGAATCAGCGGTGAGAGAGGCTTCTTGCATGCGTTCTCTTGAAGGAGAAAGATTCTGAGGCAGTGTCACTCTTTATATAGGGAATGTGGCCACGCCTATTTCACATGCTTGATCGCCATTGGCCGATGTAGAACAACAGTCTTATAATAAGGCTTCAGTATTTCTCTGAGAAAGGTGTTTCCCCATAGTGTCAGCTTCTAACGCAATGTCGAGTGAACCGATATCGATAGAGAACATAGTTCTGCCTCAATCTGATTGGTCGGTTTAGACTAAGACTCTGTCAACAAGGTTGACTATTAGTAAAGCCATTATAATCATGATTTATAGTATTTGTACACATTTCTTGGTAATATTGTTGTAGCCACAGTTGTTTAAGAGCAGTATTTCACTGTTTTGAGCAGTATCTCTCAACAAGGGGCCTCAAGATGACTTAAAATGACTGAAAATAAGACAAAACAAGCATTAAAGTAAGCGAAAAGAGCTACAAATCAAGATATTAATAAAAAAATTTTCTTTTAAGAACCAGGATTCCCACATTCTTATTAAACTCATGGAAATTAATAGTCTCAACCTCATGGGTATTTAAATCAATGAATATACTCTATCTATATATAGGTATGACAAGCTCTAAGTAGAAATTGTGTGCAAAAAATGTTTTAAAATCCTTTTCCAGTAAATAAGGGACAGCTGGAGTTGAAACAGTTGATTATGTAGCTGTGAGTGAGTGGTGATGTTGTTCTCAGGCAGGGTTCATGGCCGGGTGTCTTTGTGAAGGTTCTGTTGGGTCACAGATGGCTCGTCTCAGCCCTGATACACAGACTGTGGGATCTGCTTCAGCACCAGGTATCCATTGTGTCCATGGTGTGTGTTTTATCATTATCTCTGTGTACGTGTGTCTAACGCTGTGTGTCGTAGGCCGAGGCTCTGAGCGCCGCTCATGTGTTGGGTTTGGCGGCGCTGCAGGTGGAGCTGCATCACTGCAGACACGCGTGTCCTCGGGTGCAGCTGACGGGCTCGTCTGCAGTCGCTCTCTCTGTGTCCCAGTGTGTCTGTGAGGCTCTGATCTGCTCCACACGCTCACACATGGCCCTCTGCCTCAGGTCTGACTCCTCAAACATCAGCGACACTCAACACCATTCTGTCGTTTCACTGCGTAGTGTAGGGATACTCATTCCCTGACCGGTAATAGGCCTACACAAGATAAATTTCACTTAAATAATTAACATATTAACAAAACACAGACAGAGGAGTGAATCTGCAAAATTATCATTACATGCATGTACAGAACAAGACAGGCTCCTGAAAGTGATGATTGACAGTGCTACCCATTAGAAATGCATAATATATCGGTGTATTATCGGTCCATTAAGAAAATTTGGTTATTAAAGCTCATAAATGATGGATTATTTCCTCTGGTTGAACACGCTGCTGGCCATTAGGGTTTTTTATTGGTGACGCATCAGCAGATCATGTGCTTTAGAAGAGTTTATGCTAAACTACATTTAGTAAATGATTTTGGGAATAGAAAGATCTTGATGTTTCCTTGCTGTTTCCTTGTTTTATGCAGTAAAAGGATTAGTACACTTTTCCTGATAAATTTACTCACCCCCATGTCATCCAAGATGTTCATGTCTTTCTTTCGTCAGTCGAAAAGAAATGAAGGTTTTTAAAGGGAAAACATTCCAGGATTATTCTCCTTATAGTGGATTTCAATGCTACCAACAGATTGAAGGTCCAAATTGCAGTTTCAGTGCAGCTTCAAGGGCTTTAAACGATACCAGATGAGGAATAAGGGTCTTATCTAGCGAATCGATCGGTCATTTACGAAAAAAATACAACCGTTTATGCTTTATAAACACAAAATATCACCTTGAACGTACTTTCCGCTTTCGCATTCTTCATAACGCTTACGCTGAATGTCCTACGCCTTCCCTATTCAGCTTACGGAAAAAAACAAAACTGGCGCCGCGTTCGTTCCGTAAGTTGAATAGGGAAGGCGTAGGACATCTTGGATGACATGGGGGTGAGTAAATTTATCAGGAAAAGTGTATTTAAAAGTGGACTAATCCTTTAAGGTTTTAAAATAAAATGGTTGTCCACTGTATTTGTTTGCTATTTCTATTCGGGCTCAGAAAAATGTATATCAAGATTTAGATTTATTGCCCAATATATCAGTTATTGGCTTCCAAATATAGAGAATTATTGGTATCTGCCAATTTTCCATATCAGTGAATTTATCGGCCAATATATCAGTTGTCAGCTTCCAAATATAAAGAATTATTGGTTAGCTGTGCCTGACAAATTTCAATATCGGTGCATTTATTGGGCCAATAGATCAGTTATTGGCTTCCAAATAAAAAAAAATTTGTCGGTATCTGCCAAATTTCCATATTAGTGCATTTATTGGCTAATATATCAGTTATCGGCTTCCAAATTTAAAGAATTATTGATATCTGCCAAATTTCCATAACTGTTCATGTATTACCCAATATATCAGTTATCGGCTTCCTAATATAAATAATTATCAGTTAGCTGTATCAGCCAAATTTCCGTATCAGTGCATTTTTAGCCAATATATCAGTTGTCGGCTTCCAAATGTAAAAAAAAAATTATCGTTATCTGCCAAATTTCCATATCAGTGCATTTATTGGCCAATATATCAGTTATCGGCTTCCAAATGTAAAGAATTATTGACATCTGCCAAATTTCCATAACTGTTCATGTATTACCCAATATATCAGTTATCGGCTTCCTAATATAAATAATTACCGGTTAGCTGTATCAGCCAAATTTCTGTATCAGTGCATTTTTAGCCAATATATCAGTTATCGGCTTCAAAATGTAAAAAAAAAAAATTTATCTGTATCTGCCAAATTTCCATATCAGTGCATTTATCGGCCTCCAAATATAAAGAATTATCGGTTGGCTGTATCGGCCAAATTTCCATATCAGTGCATTTATCGGCCTCCAAATATAAAGAATTATCGGTTGGCTGTATCGGCCAAATTTCCATATCGGTGCATTTATTGGCCAATATGTCAGTTATCAGTTTTCAAATATAAATTATTATCGGTTAGCTGTATCAGCCAAATTTCCATATCGGTGCATTTATCGACTAATATATCAGTTATCGGCTCCCAAATATAATGTCCACTTATATAAGCTTCTCTGGGCTTGTTGTTTGGGCTCTTCTCATAAAGCAAGCCACTTTATGGAGTTTATAAAGTGGGCAGTTGTGAGTCGTGATGTTTGGATCTTATTTCCAAAATACAACATTGAAACGTTTTAAGGTTTATTTTGGGCTTGTTTTTGTTTGCTGTTTTTCCTAGCAATATCTTGAAAGATAGAGACATATACCTGATGCGTGTTAAATATGTTAAATAAAAACTAGATCACCAAAAAGACAGACAAACACACATCATCCAAGGTGCAGGTCAAGAGGGATAAATCTGTATGGATGAGATCTGACCGCACACTCACTTACATCTTTGGTTGGATAATAAAATAGGTTGGATAATAAAGTATTTGCACGTTAGTGTGCGGTCAGATCTCATTCATAAAAATGTCAACTAGTTAATTTCTACAACAACAATTAGATAATTTCAGTTTAAATTACAAGAATTACCCATTTAACTGATAGTGTCTGATTAAAAATCTTTCTGTTGTTTAAGGGTTTACCAGGTACTGATTTGGCTCCCCAGCGTAGTGCTTGTGTCTGTGAGGTCTGATGGCTGGTTATGTGTGTATGTGTTGTGTGTATCTTCAGGTTATGTGTGGCCGTTCTGTCTTACGGGCTGTGCAGAGCCAACGCTCAGTCAGAGGATCTGCAGAACTTCATCCCAGAAACACTTTATAAAAAGGTACAAAGCAGTTAGGTGTTAATGCTGATTGTCACTCACTCATCTGATCTTCAGACTGAAGATATATTAATGTCCACGTGTGTTCTCAGGCTCAGTATGTGATGGCCAGACTCGTCCCAGAGACCCGAGCGCACATGAGCGATGAAGACACGTCTGATACCTACTCGGATGTTTCTGATCTCACTGGACGAGTGAAGGACTCGGCTGTGGCTCTGTGGAGAAACGCACAGATCCGATCCCTGAAGAAACTGCCTCAGTATCAGGTACTTACAGAGCCTTGTGCTTTCAGGTGACGGTGAACGTGCTGAGATGGTTTGATTATATTCTCATTGTTTCATCAGCTCTCTTTCTCTGAGTGGCTCTCAGCTGAACTTCAGGTTCAACGGAGCCAAGATGCACTTACAGATCCAGAGAGGTACAGCAGTACACATCCACAACACATGGCAAGCTGGGAAACCATTGCTCCCAGATGTATATAACACAGGTTTAGTCTTTCTCTGTGGAACTGATTAATCGTAGGCCTTATTGATCTGAGCTCATGCACCACCTACAATCAATCAGTTCCTAGAAGAAATACAAAACCTGTGCTAACTGAAGTAACACAAGTGGCTTAAAAAATGGAATCCAAGATTTGGCAATTACCAGCAATTTATAAGCGTTTTTTTTTTAAGACCAGTCATTTTTGACGGGGAACACCAAATAAGGTCCCTGCAACATCTGTATAGCAAAACTTCAGATATAATTTTTTATTAGATTTGGTATGAAAACAATGAAAGTCTAGGAACATTATATTTGCATGTAATAAATAGTAATAGCAGAAATAGTTGATTGGAACACTTCTTTCTGAGGCAGGTGTGGTGTGTGTTTGATTCAGGCAGGAGTACCAGCAGTGGGCGTGTGAACAGTATTATATGCACATGTCTACACATGATGGAGGATGTGAAGGAGACGTGACGCAGATCTGCGGTCACATCATCAGTGCTGTTCTAGACCAGCACACAGCGTAAGTGACTCACATGGGTTTCAGAGTGATCAGTCATACTTCACCTAATGTGTATGTGTCTCTGTAGGTCACGAACAGGAGACACTTCCCATGAACACACAGACAGCTGTCTGCCTGACCTGCTGTCGCTCTTACAGGTGCCGCTCGATTTCATTCATTCTCTAGATTTCTGACCTCAGAGGCCCTTGAAGTGGTTCTGTTACGCCAAAACATTACTAAAGCCACAAACCAGACATGCCACATGGTGCTTGTCCTCCTATTGCTGTTGTGTTTCTGAGGTTGAGCAACGTGTGGCTCGGCCGTTTATAGCAGGAGTCACGTAACTGTGCCATTATAAGACATGATCAAACCTACACATGAGCCCGAAGTACTCATTCACTCTTCAGAGACACATGTACTGTTTATATAAGGCCATCTGTGTCCTAAAGGACTTTTATCTTGAAGATCTTCCATCTGGATCTGCTCTCTCTGTAGGCGTTACTGTATGAAGTGGTGGTTACTCAGCACTGCGCATCAGATGAGACGGGTCACTTCCTCTGGGACCTGATTGACAGCAGGTGCTCGGTGACCCCTGACTCTGACAGCATCGGACAGGAGCTGAAATATCAGCAAACGCTTCATAACGTCAGCCGGTACGACTCCTGACACACGTGTACAGCTGTGAGATCTGTGCTGTGATGATGGGTGATGTTCATGTCTGTCAGGGTTCTTGTGCTGCTTCCTGCTGTCCTGCTGGTGAGCGTCGGAACAGACCGAAAAACCCTGGACTGCCATCGTATGATCGAACACATCAGTCATGTTCAGGTCTCCTGCATCACCTCAGCGTAACACTCATGATCTGTGATGTGATGGTGAGGCGTGTAAGTTATGTGTGATTTTTGTTTGTCTCTCAGAGAAGGGTGTGTTGTGCTGCTGGTCTGCTGTCTTTCAATCTCACGGCTCACTTCCTCAAAGTAAGTGGCAAAATCTAAGGACAAATGCCATCACTTACATAGTTTCTTGTGCACCATGTTGAAATGATTCAAATCAAAATATTTGCAATATAAGGCTATGCCTACACTGATGTGAAAACGCATCTCAGCCCTGATGTGTGTTGTGTTTCAGGCGGTCGTGAGTGGCAGCGTGAGCTGTGCTGGTCCTGCTGATGCAGTGAACTTGTGTCTGTCTGAGTTCAGCGCTCAGTGTCCACTCCTGCTGCTGTCTGCTGCGGTAAAGCATCTGTCCTTTAGAGCACTGCTGTCTGTGATGCATCTAGACATCTGAGCGTGACTCTGTGTCTGTGAGGCGTCTAGACGTCTGAGCGTGACTCTGTGTGTCTGTGAGGCGTCTAAACGTCTGAGCGTGACTGTGTCTGTGAGGCGTCTAGACGTCTGAGCGTGACTGTCTGTGAGGCGTCTGGACGTCTAAGCGTGACTCTGTGTGTCTGTGAGGCGTCTAGACGTCTGAGCGTGACTGTGTCTGTGAGGCTTCTGGACGTCTGAGCGTGACTGTCTGAGGCGTCTGGACGTCTAAGCGTGACTCTGTGTGTGTCTGTGAGGCGTCTAGACGTCTGAGCGTGACTGTGTCTGTGAGGCGTCTAGACGTCTGAGCGTGACTGTCTGTGAGGCGTCTGGACGTCTAAGCGTGACTCTGTGTGTCTGTGAGGCGTCTAGACGTCTGAGCGTGACTGTGTCTGTGAGGCGTCTAGACGTCTAAGCGTGACTCTGTGTGTGTTTGTGAGGCGTCTGGATGTCTAAGCTTGACTCTGTGTCTGTGAGGCGTCTAGACGTCTGAGCGTGACTCTGTGTGTCTGTGAGGCATCTGGACGTCTAAGCGTGACTCTGTGTGTGTCTGTGTTGTGCAGCGCTGGTGGAGGCGTCTGTATGCGGCGCTGAGCTCACAGTGGAAGCGTTTGACCGGACGAGACACGCTGCCTCAACAGCTGCAGATGCTGGACGACAGTCACAGCTGGAGCTCACGGTGAAACACACATCTGCGTAACTTCCTGTGTTTAATCAGAGAGTCAGGGTCCGTAAAGAGCTTCAAATTCGGTTTGATCAAATTTAAGGCCATAATAGTCTTAAATATCTTTGATGGTATAAGAAAAGTCTTAATTATAATTTCAAGAGCTCTTAAATTTGGGGACAGAAAATCACAATGTGCATTCATTTTGTTTATGGCATTAATATGCTATATTAAACTTCCAAAAGCTTTTTCAAAGTAAAAACACGCATTCAACAGGCTCATGGTTTCAGAAAGGCTCACAATCAGTGAATAGAGCACATTTATGCCAGATGATTGTTTATGATCTATTGTTGATGAATTATGACAGCGTTTATATCATACCTGCGGACTTGTCGCATTTCTAAACAGTGTAGCTGCGTTGTATACAGAGCTAACAAGGGTAACCGCTATATTTCTGCTGTCTCATAAGTGCCACCTATTGCATCTTCATTCAACCGGTGGATCAAAAAAGAAACTTTCTTAAACTATAGTTGTTTAAATCATAATTTTTAGTCATTTTATATTTTGGATTAGAGGTTGACTGATAGTGGATTTTACCGATACCGATAACTAGGTTCGACCATACTTGCCGATAACTGATTAATCAACCAATAATAGTTTTTAAAATGGATACTGGATTAAAAACAAACATAACACTCCCAGTAAAACAGTGCTGAACTTTATTACAAAAAACAGTACAGAACCATGAAAATGTGCTAAATTAAATAAATATATACATATTAATTATATTAATAAATATTGAAGTAATTAAAAGACATGCATTCAAAATGAAGCAAAAAGTAACACTTCAAAAATGTATTAGTAAATGTTGAAATTAAGAAACTAACAATGAACAATAGTATCCATGCAAAGGCCAGAGCACTGAAATTACATAAATGTATATAACATGTATAGTCTCTCATTTTAGAACACTTGATGATTATCTAATCAAAATAACTAAATATGTATCGTAGTGTTGATTAGAAAGAGCTGAAATCCGATGCGTTTCTGATTTATGTGTTTGTCGGCTGCATGAATAATTTGTTTTCTCACATCACTAGCTTGAAATATGCAACTTCACTGGCTAATGAATGCATAAGTGACCAGCCGAATATAAACTAATGCAAATAGATCGTAACAATCATGACATTAAACATTTGGGTCAGATTTGTGTGTATTTTTGTCACATTGTTTTAACCTCTTGAGGAACTACTAATGTTAGCATCCTCTCAGCCTTGATGGCAAATATACTGATGTTCTTTCTCTGCTAATGAAGCATCTAGTCATCAAATTAATTACTTTATAACGATATGCCATCAGTGATTCTGCCTCTAGAGGCCGCTCTTGTACTGCATGATGACAGAGGACCCTTCTCAGCCAATCCAGCCTCACCATATAGCTCCAGCAACAGACACAACCCAGAACAACTATCGGCATGAATTTTTGCTGATAACTGATTGTTGTGCCGATTAATCGGCAAAACCGATAGATGTTGCCCTAATCTGCCCATATGGTAATAATTTTATTTGTGCAGGTCTTAAAGGTTGCACATTTATATTTGTTTCTTTAACTAGTATGTACTTATATTTGAACTAAATCATTTGCTACAATGCACTTATTGTGTATACAGTTATTTATTGCTGTACTTGTATTTAAAAATACCTGCTTGTAATTACAGCTGTAATTACATCTATGACACTATTGACACCTTAAACCTACCCATACCAGCAAACCTGTCCTAACCTCACCCGTATCCACCTCAAGAGCAACACAACAAGCATACATTGTACCTAACTATTATTTTATATAGTACATAGTAGCTAAAGAGCTTAAGAGTCTTAAAAACCCTTATATGTGATTAAGATCCGCTCTGATTCGTCTGTGTGTTTGTATAGGCTGGTTCAGGGACTGGTGTCCGCTGCGCCACTGGCTCCATCATGGCTGCTGGCCGCATCTCTGCACAGTTCTCTGAGGAGATCAGACAGTGAGATCATGAAACGGGTTCTCAGACAGCTGGACGAGACAGACACGCAGGTCAGTCCAGTCACATGATCTCACAGGTCTACAGAGAGCTTCCTGTTCTGATGCTGTTCTTGTCTTCTGTAGGTTTCGCTCTTCCTGTTTCTCTACAGCGTCATAGAGCTCATCTCCGCTCACCTGAATGAACAGGTATCACACAACACAACCCAGACACATGCCCTCAGCAGGAGCAGGCCCGTCACTGATGACGTGTGTTTCCAGGCTGTGGAGTGTGTGAAGCGCGTCAGAGACGTGAGCTCGTGTGTCCTCACTCACCTCGTGCACGATTCTGATTGGCTGCGGCTGTTTGATCAGTCTGGATCAGGTGTGAACAAGTCAAGTCAGCTTTAATAAACAGGAAAATAATCAAATATGAGACAAATTCAGCTGCAAAGCTTCACGCTGTTTCTGTCTGTTGTGATCGGTTGGTTTCTTCTCTCATAGATCACAGACTGTCTCATTTCACGTCACGTGTGGCGTCTCCTCAGATACTCCGACTGATGCCGTTTGCCTTCTACAGGTGAGAGGAAGCGCTCGTGTTTCAATCTAACGCTGGTGTGCGTCTGCTGACGGCTTTCTGTGCTCATTTCCCAGCATTCTCACTGCGGTGGAGTCAGAGGTGCTGATGCGAGCGATCCGGTCTCCTGGCTTCCTCTACAGCGCTGCCGTCTGCTACAGGGATCTCAGTCGGCTCTTCATGAACGGCTCGCAGCAGCAGGTCAGACCGGCGTCCTGTGACGTCTCTTCACAGGTTCAGTCGTCTGTACGTCCTCACGTGTGTCCTGTGTGTCTCAGGTCCTGCTGGAGGCCCGGCGACTTCTGATGAGCAGCATCTCTCTGAGCTCACGCAACTGTCTGACGCTCAGCCAGAGAAAACAGGTACACACACACACATACGCAAACACACATTTCTGATGATTCCACTGAAGATAAAGTGAATGATTGTGTTTCCTTCATGCTCGAGGTCACTCCCCCTGGCTGTACGATCTTGTTTCAGGGACAGTAGTGTTTACAGTATTGGAGCAAACATACACTATTATATTATTAATTGGCAGATGTATAAACACCACCAGCCTCCGTATTCCTGCGGGTAAAAAAACTTCTTCTTGGGTTAGTTATTGGAAAACTGTCGGTTTACTCTTATTACTATGGGACCGTCTCAATGCCCACTCTCGTGGTTTTGGCCACTTGAGCCAACTTGTGTCCCTTTAAATGCAAATGAGCTGCTGCTCCCGGCCCCCTTTCCAGAAGAGGGCGGAGCTTTAACAGCTCAACAACAACAAAGCTGGAGAATCTCACGCAGCCAAAATGAGGATTGTCAGTAACGGTGTTCAGCCTTACATTGTTCAAACCGGAGTCGACACTGATGGAGAGACTCAGGAAGAAGTTACAACTTTTAGAATGAAACTGGACGTTTCTGAATGGTTAGTGGATAAATGTATGTAGTTGCTGTGGAGTTGATTCAACTCATCCACTAGCATGTGCCGTCATGTTCATCTTTTGTGTTGAATTGACCCTCGTTTGTGAAGCAGTCCGGTGTAAAATGACGTCAACAACACTCTACTACAACAACTCTTCCTCTTCTCTAAAGCAGCCCAACATGTCCCCACCCCCTTAGTTGTGTGTTCTCGGGGGCGGGGTTTATGTAAATTTTGGGGTTTGTGATGTCACTAACCCAGGAAGAAGCTTGTTGTAGTCCTTAAAGTGATTTCTGTAAAATAAAATATCTCCTTTGCATTGAACTTTGAGCGTCGCGCAGATGTTGTTTATGATCAAACAACAACATTACACACTAACTAAAGTTAAAAAAAGTGAAATCGTATTTAATCGATATTTTGGTGTAAATTTTGACATGCAAAACTGCAGAAAACCAGCAGTCTAGATCATTTCTGAATATTCAGTGTTTGCATTCAGGATTTAAGTGCACATTAAACATTTTTCATAAAGATAGGCTGGAAACTTTTGAACACGTAAAACTGAATGTATTTGTTTATTATGGACACATTAAAACACAAACCCTATAACAAGCCGCTTCATAAGTGACGTGTTCATGATGGTTAATGATGAATCAGTGCAGATCTGAGTGTTTGAGCCGCTTCAGTTCCTGATGTCTGTTTCTCCCACAGCTGCGGTCAGAATACGAGCAGCTGGACGTAGAGATATCAGCGGCGCTCGCACACTTCACATGAGGAACAACGACAGGTGACGCTGTCAGTAACGGATGGGATTCTCAGTAAACAGACGTTCTGAAGGGACTGTGTTTGTGTGTTTGACTGAGTGTAACAATAAACCATGATGAGCTCTCACCTGACTGTCCTGAGCTCTGTTCCAAACTCCAGTGAACTGCTGCCGAGAAACCCACCAATCAGCTGCCAGTGACGCAGTGAAGCCACGCCCACTGCACCTCCTGCTCCAGACTACAGCAGCTCACAGTGACGGACATCACCTGGCATTTGCTGCTAATTATCTAGATGTATTTCATATCCTTAATGCGCTACACACAAGCAATTATATTTTAAGTTAATATTCAACTTTTAAATATAATAAAATATGTATATAAATCAAATTTTAGAATATGTAAAGCTTTTAAAATTGTTAAGGAGCATATTTTTTGTATGTTCAGCAGAGAAGTGAATCACACGTGGATCAAACCCTGAGATTACGGAGCGTTTACAGTGAGCACTGTGAACCGGACAGCACTAAACCTGCTCTCAAATTGAGTTTGTTCAACTCGCTTCCTGCTACAGGTTTTGCTGCAACTTGTGAGAATAAAATATTCCCTTTGGCTCAGTGTTCTTCAGCTTATGAGCGAGTAAACTGATCTCTGCGTTTACATGAATCCCTGCTCAAACTAGAGTGATTCCACTGGCGATCGCTTTCAGTGACACAGCTGAGACTCTAAACGGCTGTATATAAAATGATTAATGTCATTCACGTCAGGTGGTTCTTTGACGCTAATGCACACCAGATCTGATTAAGCCATGATCTCTTGCCAGCACTGAAACCTTAAAGCTCTCATTGATGTTTGCAGTGCAAAATTTGACTGAATGGATAAAAATAATGATAGTTTTCTCTAGGTATTTTATCTACGAGCCGTTAGATTTTGAATTCTGAGGTGAAATTATATTTATTTAAATTAAGAGAGATTGTGCGTGTGAATTACCTGCGTCTGT
This sequence comes from Anabarilius grahami, assembly GCA_003731715.1. NCBI lineage: Eukaryota > Metazoa > Chordata > Actinopteri > Cypriniformes > Xenocyprididae > Anabarilius > Anabarilius grahami. The sequence goes on from RJVU01043840.1 coordinate 136,352, forward strand.
GCGGCGTCTAATAGTGAAGCTGTTGAATTACTCCAGTAAAAGTGACATTATCACCCATTTGCTGAAACATAATGTAGATCAGTAGTTGTTTTTATTTATAAAATCCACGAGACAGCAGCTTCAAATAAGTTTCTGTGTGCGCACAATCTCTTCCACACAAGGTTTCCGCCTCAAAAGGAGGCATTAGTTTGTCATGATGTCCAGATATGGGATATGTAACAGATTTAAAACCACATTTGGAAGTGGCTCAGAACGGATATGGAAAAATCAGATCTTGTGATATCGTGTAAAAACAATATATCTGTGCCAGATGTGAGTTTACTTAAAAGGTACCCTAATAAAGCAGCTCAGTGTGGTTTGGAAGAGAGCCCTGAGCAGGTGCTGATGGGACATTTACACACATGTGACGAGCTCGAGATCATTCACAGGCCTATTCCAGTGTTTCTGGATGTGTCTCTGATCACGCGCTCATCTGAAGAGAGGTCTATACGGGGTGGTCCGTCAGGCCGTCCAGCACACAGCTGATGTCGGATGGGCGCGGGTCCGTCTGAGCTGAATCCTGCGGAGCGGGAACACTGCCGCCCTGCATGAGAGGATGAACCATAGACATGTGCACGTTCAGATTGTGCGCCTTCTCGAAGCGCTTGCTGCATATCACGCAGGCGAACTCCAGGTCAGCCTCGGCCTTGTGCTTGGTCATGTGGTACTTGAGGGACGCCCGCTGCCGGCACTGGAAGCCACACACCTCGCACCTGAAACAGACAAGATGAACAGGCGGTGAATGAGGCGCGGCGGCGAGGCTCTGAGCAGCTTGAAACACACAGACAGACGGCGGGAGTGAATTACAGACGGCGGTGAATGAGACGCGACGCGGCGGTGAGTCTCAGCAGCTGAAACAGACAGACGGCGGCAGTGAATGAGACGTGACGTTGGGCTGAGTCTCAGCAGCTGAGACAGACAGACAGACGGCAGCGGTGAATGAGACGCGACGGCGAGTCTCAGCAGCTGAGACAGACAGCGGTGGTGAATGAGGTGTGGCAGTGAGTCTCAACAGCTGAAAGGCAGTGGCGAATGAGACGCGACGTGGCGGTGAGTCTCAGCAGCTGAAACAGACAGACGGCGCGGGGAATGAGACGCGACGTGGCGGTGAGTCTCAGCAGCTGAGACAGACAGACAGACGGCAGCGGTGAATGAGACGCGACGTGGCGGTGAGTCTCAGCATCTGAGACAGACAGACAGACGGCAGCGGTGAATGAGACGCGACGTGGCGGTGAGTCTCAGCAGCTGAGACAGACAGACGGCAGCGGTGAATGAGACGCGACGCGACGTGGCGGAGTCTCAGCAGCTGAAACAGACAGACGGCGGCGGTGAATGAGACGCGACGTGGCGTTGAGTCTCAGCAGCTGAGACAGAGACAGACGGCAGCGGTGAATGAGACGCGACGTGGCGGTGAGTCTCAGCAGCTGAGACAGACAGACAGACGGCAGCGGTGAATGAGACGCGACGTGGCGGTGAGTCTCAGCAGCTGAAACAGACAGACGGCGGCGGTGAATGAGACGCGACGTGGCGGTGAGTCTCAGCAGCTGAAACACAGACAGACAGACGGCAGCGGTGAATGAGACGCGATGGCGAGTCTCAGCAGCTGAAACAGACAGACGGCGGCGGTGAATGAGACGCGACGTGGCGGTGAGTCTCAGCAGCTGAAACAGACAGACAGACGGCAGCGGTGAATGAGACACGACGGCGAGTCTCAGCAGCTGAAACACAGACAGACAGACGGCAGCGGTGAATGAGACGCGGCGGTGAGTCTCAACAGCTGAAATAGACAGACGGCGGCGGTGAATGAGAGGCGATGCGGTGGCGAGTCTCAGCAGCTGAGACAGACGGCGGCGGTGAATGAGACGCGACGCGGTGGCAGTGAGCCTCAGCAGCTGAAACAGATAGACGGCGGCGGTGAATGAGACGCGGTGGCGAGTCTCTCAGCAGCTGAAACAGAGACAGCAGCTGTGAATGAGACGCGGTGCGGAGAGCCTCTGAGTGGCTGATACTCACTGCAGCGGTTTGGCTCCGGAGTGACGCATCTGATGAACGGACAGATGTTTCCTCTGCTTGAACGTCTGGCCGCACTGGTCACAGATGTAGTTCCTCACCTCTGGAGAAGGGAGCCATAAACATAGAAAACTTCATATATGAAAAAGATAGAAAACATTATTTTCTGTGAAACTTTAATGGCATTAATCGATGGCATCCCTCCCTGAGCAATGGCTAACTTCAGCTCTTCACAAACATCCTGTTCATTCTCTTACTGATTTTGAATGGCGCGGTGTTACCTGTGTGAATGAGCTTGACGTGTCTCTGCAGGTATCTGTCGATCATGAAGACCTTGTTGCAGCCAGGATGTGGACAGGGTCGCTCCCGCACCTCCTCGTGATGCTCCTTTATGTGTTTCTGCAGCGGGACACATTCAGTGAGTTCAGCTCATAAGGTCAGTGGACATGTGCTTCAGGTGAGCGTCAGTACCTTCATGCCGTCGGCTCCTCTGTACACGGCCGTGCAGCCCTGATGAGGACACTTGTAGATGGTGGGCAGCTCCTCTCTACAGAAGAGACAATCGGTTCAAGAGTCACTGAATATGAGACACTGTTCAAGCCAATCGTTTGACTTCTGAGTGACCATTTCATCCTCAGAACTGCTTCAGGAACTGTAGGTGAAAGTACTCTGCTATATTTTGCGATACATTGATGACAAAAGCATTTTGAACAACTTTACAGTGTGAATCTATCTACAGAATGCACCAAATTCACCAATCACATTCACCAGAGCGCCGTGAAAAAGTATTAAACATCGTTTTACCGCTCTGCCTTGATGCTGTTCTTCCAGCCAGGCTTTGGTCCAGGTTTCCTCCTGGCTTTGGGCTCCAGTGTCTTGGTCTCTTTCCTCTTTGAAGAACTGACACAATTGAAAGAGTGTGAGATATTTCAGTTCTCCCTGATTAATCTGTTTTAATCAGTCTTTATTCAGTGCACACTAGTGATCGAGTGCTTCCTACATTCAGTGACCGGCGTGTTTCACTTCACATGATCATTTGAGGGTTATTGAGCTGTTTTGGCAGCTGAACTCTGAGCTGGTGTAAGTTTTACCGTTTGTCAGGGTTCAGATCAGAGCCGTCTTCAGATGAGCCGCTCTTCCTCCTGTCCTCACACTCCTCGTCACTCAACATGTTCCTGAAAACACAATCCCATGCTTCACTAACAGATCTCATGGGTATTCTGGGGCTGTTGAGGTGCATCTGTGTTTACCTGTCTGAGAGGTCAGTGTCCGCATCATCTCCGTCCATGAGCAGCGGTGCTACAGGAGTGGCCGTCTCCTCACAGGACCGTGCGTCTGAAACATCAACCACACACACATTACATGCAGAAAATATTGCATTTTTCACAATCTTTTGTGTCTTTTTGAACAGATGATCCTATGCAGCCTCAAAGGCACTTATTTATTTGACCAGTAACAATTTATGTAAATGTAAAAATGTCATATCAATCACAAGTTAAAGGATTAGTTCGCTTTCAAATAAAATTTTCCTGATCATTTACTCACCCACGTCATCCAAAATTAGTTTCAGTGCAGCTTCAAAGAGCTTTAAACGATACCAGACGAGGAATAAGAGTCTTATCTAGTGAAACGATTGGTCATTTTCTAAAAAAAAAAAAAAAAAACTGCCGCTGTGTTCGTTCCGTAAGTAGAATAGGGACATACAGCGTAAGCTTTTTGAAAGCGGAAGCACTTGGAAGGCGATATTTTGTGTTTATAAAGCATATACAGTTGTATTTTTTTAGAAAATGGCTGATGGTTTCGCTAGATAAGACTCTTATTCCTCGTCTGGTATCATTTAAAGCCCTTTGAAGCTGCACTGAAACTGACATTTGGACCTTCAACCGTTTGGGCTCTAGTGAAGTCCACTATAAAGAGAATAATCCTGGAATGTTTTTATCAAAAACCTTAATTTCTTTTCGACTGAAGAAAGAAGGACATGAACATCTTGGATGACATGGAGGGTGAGTAAATTATCAGGAAATTTTTTTTGAAAGTGGACTAATCCTTTAAATACGGTGTGCCCCAGGGCTCGATGTTGGGTCCTCTGCTTATCTTGTTATAAAAGTTTCCTAATACAAAATAATTTCATTGTTACAAAAAGTTATCAAATTGGACAGAAAGTGAAACTAAATTCCTTCTCCTGATCCAGGTAGATGAACAAAATGGGGTTCAAAGGTAATTTCTGATTATTGACGTCACAGAGTTTTCTGGTATTTTGTGAACACGGCAAACTATCAATGGAACTATGTTGTAATTAAAAGCATCCACGGTGAATTAAAATAGCATTTTTTTCACCCAAAAATAAATTCATCAGTAACCATTTCATGAGTCTTTCCGCTCATTTGAAGAGTCAGTTCATACGAATCTTTTGTTCGGACTGAACGGTTTGTTTTATGTGGTTTATGAACACGTGTTTTGGCGCCTCACCCGGTGTCCCGCTGTGATTCTGAGGCGCAGCAGCTTCACCTGATCTCGCCGTGTGGACGCTGTTACTTCTCCACGCGGTCCGCTGCGGCTCACTGTTCGCTTTTGCCGTGTCGTCACGTTGAGCCTCAGCGTTTGGTCTGGTGTCCATCACGTAACTGTGACCGTCCACACACGCCCACACCAGCTTCAGAGCGCCTCTGCACTGGCCCTCCAGCACCTCCTGCAGGTCAGGGCAGGAACGGCAGCCCTCCGCGTGACTGTGCGTCCACGACACCAGACTGTGCAGACAGCTTCTGTCCGACGTGATGTGTGAGCCTGGCCAACACAAGAGCAGTGAGACGAGAGGACACACGGCAACGACTCGCACACGTCTGTGAACACGCACTTACGGAATAAAGCCATGTCTTCCTGAGAGGACGAGCGCTCAGTGCTGCTCCTGAAGGAGACGACAGGATCATTCAGTCACCGTGACAATGAAATTGTGAGGAAAATTTTACAATTTGAAACATCTTGATGTTTTTCAAAGGGATAGTTCACTCAAAAATGTATATACTGTCATCATTTACTCACCCTCATGTCGTTCCAAACCTGTATGAGTTTCTTAACAGTTGATGTGACCCATTGACTTCCATTGTGTATTTGGGGTCCATCAACTGTTTAGAATATCTTCTTAGTAAATGATGACAGAATGATCATTTTTGGGTGAACTATCCCGTTACCTGTCTCTGGCGAGGGGCGTCAGGTTGACCCTGTTCCTGAAGTCCAGCAGGATGCTGTGGCACTTGTAGAACTGGGCGTGGCAGCTGTTGCAGATGAACTGGGACAGAGCGGGATCTCGCTCCATAGGGACCCCGAGGAGCTGCTGGAAGTCGGAGCAGAAGAGCGGATAGACGCCGCACGACTCGTCCTGCAGCTGCGCGAACGCCTGCCGGAGCCTCCGCGTGGAGAACTTCCCGTGACACAGCCGACAGAAGCCCGTGCTCATCCGGCCTGTGAGAGGACAGAGAGGTCAGAGGTCATCAAACCGGGAACACTTTCAGCTTCATGAAATAGTTCTTGTTGGAGGTAAAATGTCAACTTGAAATTAAATGAACTGAAACTAAATAAAAACGCAACCAGGTGGAGAATATCACTGTAAATGAGTAACGAATAACGCACACATGCAGCCGAGAGAAATGGTCTTAACCTGATAATTATGTATATTTGAATAAAAGTCAAGTTATGAAAATGTTTGTATCAACTTTATATCTGAAGTATTAGAAATGTAATATAATAGTTTGGGATCTTCTGTTCATTTCAGTGTTTGTTACAGGATTCTTGTATAGTTTGTATATTTGATAGAGATTTTTCCTTATGAAATACTGACACCTGAAATATTAATTTCCAATTATAATCAGCAATATACAGAATTTTGACTGATTTTAGGCACTTGTATTACTGATAAATGTCTTTTAATTTCTGGTACTTTACATATTAACATTCCCCAACATTAAAAAATAAAGCAGGTATTTTTTTAATGAGAAAATATTTGAATAAAACACTGAAAAAAAAAACGTTACGTAAAAAAAGTTATGGATATTTATTAGTTAAACAGGGTTAATAAACTTATCAGACAGATAGATTTATCTTTGTTTTATCGTTAGGTTAATCGACCAATCAATAAACAGTTGATGGATTAACCGACAGAGAAACCTGTTAGTAGCAGATGGGTTGCCAAATCCACAGTTTTCACACCGAGGCTACCGGAGCTTACCCTATCCGATCTTTTCTTTTCCTCGTCTCTAGAAATACCTGCGTCCACACGAAACCACTGAAACGACTCAAAACGAAGTAGTACACATGCCAGACCAGTATGTGGCGCTGTAATTCTGCCACAGAGATCACTTAAAGCAGCGAATAAGACGTGGAGCATGAGTATAAACCTTGTGCGCTGTATATAAACTATAGTAAAGCTTATTCTGGCTCAGTAGCTTCTGCAGCACGAACACAAGCATCTAGAGTCTGTTGCTGTTTTGTGCCGTTAGCGGCGTCTGATTAGGGTCGATCATCCTTTCACAAAATATACGGATAGGCTGTCCACACGAAAACGTTTTCAGATTTATCCACTCTGGGACCCGGTTTCACCTTCTGAAAACGCCGGATCCGTGTGGACGAAATGCCTATCCAATACAAAATTGTGCGTATTCACAAAAGCGCGTCTCCGTGTGGACGGGGCCAGAATCGGCTGCTGTTAACCCTCTGGTGTTCTTCGCTCATTTTAGACCAAAAAAAATAAAGTGTTGAAATTTAAAAAATTGCTACTTCGTCAAAACGAAACAAAACTGACTTTTATGGCAGTGGCCATGTGACCACAAAAAAATGTGAACACTTGTGTTGTTTGTGGTCAGAAATGAACGGGAAACACAGTACATTTTTTGGGTGTATAAACTACAAATCAAAAGTGCACAGCAATGAAGGGGTTCAACTCTAAAACACCGAGAGTACAAAAAACACACTCAAACACACACACACACAAACACACTCAAACACACTATTATACACACACACACTCAAACACACTATTATACACACACACTCAAACACACTATTATACACACACACTCAAACACACACACTATTATACACACACACACTCAAACATACACAACACACACTCAAACACACACACAATTATACACACACACACTATTATACACACACACACTCAAACATACACAACACACACTCATACACAAACACACTATTATACACACACACACTCAAACACACACACACTATTATACACACAATTATACACACACACACTCAAACATACACAACACACACTCATACACACAAACACACTATTATACACACACACACTATTATACACACACACTCAAACACACACACACTATTATACACACAATTATACACACACACTCAAACACACAAACACACTATTATACACACACACTCAAACACACACACACACTCAAACACACACACTATTATACACACACACACTCAAACATACACAACACACACACACACTATTATACAAACACACACACACTATTATACACACACACTCAAACACACTCAAACACACACACACTATTATACACACACATATACACACTATTATACACACACTCTCTCACTCACACACACACAATTATACACAACACACACTCAAACACACTATTACACACACTCAAACACACTTATACACACAAACACACTATTATACACACACACACACTCAAACACACACACACTATTATACACACAATCTCAAACACTATTACACACACTCAAACACACTTATACACACAAACACACTATTATACACACACACTCAAACACTATTATACACACATATTATAAACAAACACACTCAAACACTATTATACACACACACTCAAACACTATTATACACACACACTCAAACACACACATATTATAAACAAACACACTCAAACACACACACACACTATTATACACACACACTCAAACACTATTATACACACACACTCAAACACTATTATACACACACACTCAAACACACACATTATAAACAAACACACTCAAACACACACACACACTATTATACACACACACTCAAACACACACACACTATTATACACACACAATTATACACAAAACACACTCATACACAACACACACACACACTCAAACACACACTATTACACACACTCAAACACACTTATACACACAAACACACTATTATACACACACACACTCAAACACACACGCACTATTATACACACACACTCAAACACACACTATTACACACACTCAAACACACTTATACACACAAACACTATTATACACACACACACTCAAACACACACACACTATTATACACACACACTCAAAAACACACACACTCAAACACACTTATACACACTCAAACACACTTATACACACAAACACACTATTATACACACACACTCAAACACACACACACAATTATACACAAAACACTCATACACAACACACACACACACACAAACACACTTATACACACAAACACACTATTATACACACACACACTCAAACACACACACACTATTATACACACACACTCAAACACACACTATTATACACAGTGTATAATACACACACACACACACTATTATACACACACACACTCAAACACACACACACTATTATACACACACACTCAAACACACACTATTATACACAGTGTATAATACACACACACACANACACATCACACACTCAAACACACACACACACTCAAACATACACATCACACACTCAAACACACAAACACACTATTATACACACACACTCAAACACACAAACACACTATTATACACACACTCAAACACACAAACACACTATTATACACACACACTCAAACATACACATCACACACTCAAACACACACACACACTCAAACATACACATCACACACTCAAACACACAAACACACTATTATACACACACACACTCAAACACACTATTATACACACACACTCAAACACACAAACACACTATTATACACACACACTCAAACACACTATTATACACACACACACAAACACACTATTATACACACACACTCAAACACACTATTATACACACACACTCAAACACACAAACACACTATTATACACACACACTCAAACACACTATTATACACACACACTCAAACACACTATTATACACACACACTCAGACACACACTATTATACACACACAATCAAACACACTATTATACACACACTCAAACACACTATTATACACACACACTCAAACACACACACACACACTATTATACACACACACACTCAAACATACACAACACACACTCAAACACACACTATTATACACACACACACACTATTATACACACACTCAAACACACACACACTATTATACACACACACACTCAAACATACACAACACACACTCATACACACACTATTATACACACACACACTATTATACACACACACACACTCAAACATACACAACACACACTCATACACACAAACACACTATTATACACACACACTCAAACACACACACACTATTATACACACAATTATACACACACACACTCAAACACACTTATACACACAAACACACTATTATACACACACACACTCAAACACACACACTATTATACACAGTGTATAATACACTCACTCGCGCACACACACACACACTATTATACACACACACACACTCAAACACACACACACACTATTATACACAAACACACACACTATTATACACACACACACACTATTATACACACACACACACTATTATACACACACACACTCAAACACACACACTATTATACACAGTGTATAATACACACACACACACACACTATTATACACACTCAAACGAACTGGTGTGTCTGTAACAATATGGCAAAAGTGAGGCAGAAGTTTATTTTGATGTCGATCACGATCTCGATTCATTTCTAATGACATCGATTTCTCTGTGTCTGTCAGAGCCACACAATATTGTAATTTCTGTTACAAATACACAAATGATCACCGAAGAGCTGAGATCAAGTTTATAGTGCGGATATAAACGCTGAAGTCCAGCGCTAGCGATCAAAACGCCTTTTAAAAGTAATTTGGCGGTTAAAATAACGGTTGAATCGATGACATCATCACGTGACTGTTAAATGAATTCACAGATTCATCCAGTAATGAAAAACACCGATCATAATTATTGCTCAAATATGAACTAGAACCACGAAATTCTCTCAAAATACAAACATTATGGAACAGCATATACTGAGGCTGCAGTAACGCGACAACACTGCGTCCTCCATCAGTTAATGCTGCACATCTCACCGGTGTCCGCGTCACGTGAGTCCGCTGCGCGTGCATCAGGCTTCGCTCGTTTACTCGCTCTGCTCCTCCTCTTCATCATCTTCATCAGTATCTGCTCTGGTTATGAGTGGCACACGTCAATCATCTCATCGGCGGCTCTGCAGGCGGCAGTTACGCAGAATCGTCCTCGATAAATATCATTTATGAACGCACACAAACGATATGATCCAATATTTCATGAAGACACGACCGGAAGCGCTCTGCTGCTGTCTGTCAACAGGAGAGGCGGATGTGACGTCTCCGTGCAGGAACAGCGCCACAGCACCGCTCGCGGCCGCCAAGAGAACTGCAGCACCGTTATTTATTTTATATTTATTAATAATAATACTAAAATGTAATAATATCAATCATTTAAATTAGCTTTTAGTTTTAGAAATTGTATGTGCTTTTGTCATGTTTGTTAGTTTTAGCTTTAATTTATTTCCGTTTTAATCGTTTTAGTTTTTGACTTGGATCTATTTTTCAAGAATAATAATTAAATTAATAATGTAGCAATCTTTACTACTATTTGAGGGGATATCGGTAAAACCAAAACATTTTCTAAACATTAATATAAATCTAGTCACGAGAGAAATGCCAAAACAAACACGTGACCATTACTGTGACCCAACAAACCTCAAAACTGCAACACTTCTCCGAAGTTTCCCCACATCCACGGGAAGTGCGTGAACTCTCGCGAGACTCGGAAGTGGAGCAGCAGGGTGAGTGAGATGTTCCGCTGAAAGCTGCTTAGTCGAGCGTTTGACGCTTCCTTTAACGCGATGCGAAGAACTGAACGCTAGTTATCAGCATGAATCATAAATAAACGCGTGGAAGTCTCCGAGAGGATCAGTAATGGAGGTCAACGCGAGCTGCGCGTCTCCTAAAGAGGAGGGCGAGCTGGAGGACGGGGAAATCTTCGACGACGAGCCGCAGAGGCAGAACGCGCGGCCTCCGCGACGCGCCCGACCCAATCGGCCCGCGATGAACAAGAGAGCGCGTTTACCGGGACCAGGGCTCAACAACAGCCTCCCGGTGCCGCTGAGAGTCGTTCATCCGCCCTTCCCCTCCGGCCTCCGGCAGGCGTTCGACTCGGCGCCGCGCTCCGGCTTCTGGGAGCGCAGTCACGGCGCGCTGGGCCGCTTCAGATACCGTGCGCACCGACCGCCAGACTGGACGCGAGACTGGACGGAACGCTTCACGGAGAACCACAGCTGTAGAAACGACTCGCCCGGCAGGAAGCGTATCCTTACATCAGCCGCAACACACGAGAATAGCGAGTTTACCGCGGTAAAAGTGAAGTACTGTAGTAATATTGACTGAGAATGTGACGGTACGGTATACCGCGGTATGAAATATAGTCTTGAATCATCATTCCACGGTATCGCAATAATGTGCTGTCATGATATGAAGATAAAAACATTTACTACTGTATATACAATCGTTGTTTACACTTGTTTAATTGTATATTCCTGTTCTAATGACTAAATCTCCTTACGCTTTCTGTCCAGCCGGTCGATTTTATGTTTTTAAGACTTCTGTATGCAAATGTGCTCTTTTTTTAATTGGTTAACCTCACTGCGGTGCGAGTGCTTCTTAACCGCCGTCCCTCAGAGAAAGCGGGCGGCAGATGTCAGGCGAGGAGGCCGATGAACAGCGTCCCTAAAGCCGAGGCAACGGACGAGAGCTTCGAGGTCCTGCTCCTGAAGTACAAGCAGATCCAGCTGGAGCTGGAGTGCATCCGGAAGGAGGAGCGGATGGCGCTGAAGGAGGACGAGGAGCCGCCGGCGCCGGCCGTGCTGGAGGAGCCGGTCTCTGCCGCGAGGGAGGAGGAGAAGAAAGCGTTTCAGGCGTTCAACCTCAAACCGCTCCGACAGAAGCTGCTGACGCCCGCGGAAAGAGACGCTCTCAACACCAGACCCGCGCAGACTCCGGACGGGGACGGAGCGGAGAGGGACGCCGGTCCAGATGACGGTACCGACGGTTCTGTCGATTTCACAGCTCAGTTCCACTGCTGATTATTATATTGAAGCTTGTTTTCTTGTGTTTTCTCTCAGCTGTGAAGGAAGAGGAGTGTGAATCGGACCTCAACATCTCCGCTGTGAGTGACGAGACTCCGGTCGGCCCAGTCAAGGTACAAAACAGGAGCTGACACTCTCTGGAAGTTAATGCACTGATACTGACGCTGCAAACACAAACACTGACACCAGAGAGCAGGTTATTGACAATTATTATAGGAGACGTCTGTTTACTGAACAAACTCAACTAATATGATCCATATTCTTTTGGATTCTCGACCTAATATTAAAAAAGTGGGAGTGTAGAGCGTAAGCGTAAAACTAATAAAACACAGAGCTGCAACACACTCATTACACAGACACGTGAATATTAAATTATGAGCGGAGAAAAACAAGTTCGGAAAATATAACCTTATGAACTCACAATCTCCTCATTACAGATGACAAGCAGCTGTCATGAACAACTGAAGTGAGGAAGGAAAAAAATGAGGAAGAGCATTTAAAAGGTCTAATAATATTTCGTTTACGAGCACTGCAGTCTCTGAACAAACACACGTCAGTTTAACAGGAAGAATAAAGGCTTAGTTTTGTCCATTCTTCTGTTTTCGGTCTACATCATTGATTCTGTGTATCATATGTTCATGATCAGCCGAATCATTGTTCTTATTTGCACAAATATATTTCATTAGAAGACAGACGTGATGAAGTATGCAGTGCTGGTTTCTGTTTGGAGCAGGAGAGTTTGTGAAATATGTCGATAAAGACTTGAAAGAGGCTAACTTCGGTCCGGATACAAACTGCGTCTTTCACATTTGAATTCTCCGCTGTAATGCGATCGCATGCGTAACACAGCGCAGTCATTGGATTAAAAGAGCTCATTCTCATGAATAATGCAGAGAAAATGTTAAAAAAAAATAATTTTTTAACAGGAAGAGCAAAATGTCTATGAAAAAAAACACTTTTCTCTGAATAATAAACATGACGAGTGCTATTATTGTTTTCATTGATGTGCAACCTGTACACATCTGTTAGAAATGTCAAAAAATGTGTTTCGTGACCCTTTAAAACTCTTAGAAAGAATAAATGTGTCAGCGTTGCAGATTAAAATTAATACGCTTTTGAAAATGGTGTTTTCATTTAAAAACAGTCCACACAGGTGTTTTCCAACAGTTTCTCGTCAACTGGAACGTTAGAAAACGCTAAAATCATCTTACTGCACATGTGTAAAATGTAATACAAGCTCACTGGGCCTCATTTATGAAATGAACATGCGACAGAAAATGGTGCATACGGTCGTTTCCACGCAGAACTTGGCATTTATCAATACGGACGTGAACGGTGGATACGATCAAATCTCACGTCAGGTCTTAGCTCATACGCAAGTTTTTAAGTTTGCGTAAAAAATAAAATAAAAATTAAATTAGAATAGATGGGTGTTTGTGATCCATTAATAATAACAAAGTTTTTTTTCAGGGGTTTAGCTTTACATTCGCAAATAGCAGCATAAACAACAGAACGTGAGGATTCGCACATCACACCTGTGCTTGTGTGAACCGAGAAAAACTGAATAAAATGAACTATATAAAAGGAATAAAATAGCTAAATAGGGCTACACAAAATATATTTCACTTAAATTAACAGATTATCAAAAGAAAAAAAACGGATGCTTGTTTTTGTGACACTCTAACGCACTGTATTTGTTTTCTTTGTAGCTTTATTTTATTAAATCCAAGTGATCGCGCAGGCGCCTCTGTCGCACACACAATATCAGTTCTAGCGTTTCATTGATATTACAGCTATTCATCATCAAACTAAAATACAGTCAGTCAAACATAAAAGTTTCACTGCTCAAATGAAGTGGTCCGCTGTAAATCAGCGTGCCCAGCGCTCAACCACACACATTTTTGCACATGTGAAGGATGATGTTTTACATGGACACTGGAACACGAGTGAAGTACAAAGCCATGTTTGCATAATGAATAATAATTTAGCAACCAAAAATGTTACATGCAAATATAGAAACCTATTTGGATTCTTGCCAAATGAGAGAGGTGAGCACATCAGTTTCGCTCTAGCCTAAAAAGTCAGTTTGGCTTGACTGATGTTGTCTATAGCTAATGAATGCCACTATGACTATCTAATTTATGTTTTACTTTAGTTTAATATAATTTTATAGCTTCTTTTTCATTCTTGTTGTTCTGTAAATGTACAGTCCAAAAGTTTGGAACCACTAAGAGTTTTAATGTTTTTAAAAGAAGTTTCGTCTGCTCACCAAGGCTACATTTATTTAATTAAAAATACAGTAAAAAACAGTAATATTGTGAAATATTATTACAATTTAAAATAACTGTGTACTATTTAAATATATTTGACAAAGTAATTTATTCCTGTGATCAAAGCTGAATTTTCAGCATCATTACTCCAGTCTTCAGTGTCACATGATCCTTCAGAAATCATTCTAATATGCTGATCTGCTGCTCAAGAAACATTTATGATTATTTTCAATGTTGAAAACAGTTGTGTACTTTTTTTTTCAGGATTCCTTGATGAATAGAAAGTTCAAAAGAACAGCATTTATCTGAAATACAAAGCTTCTGTAGCATTATACACTACCGTTCAAAAGTTTGGGGTCAGTAAGAATTTTTATTTTTATTTTTTTGAAAAGAAATTAAAGAAATGAATACTTTTATTCAGCAAGGATGCATTAAATCAATCAAAAGTGGCAGTAAAGACATTTATAATGTTACAAAAGATTAGATTTCAGATAAACACTGTTCTTTTGAACTTTCTATTCATCAAATAATCCTGAAAAAAAATATTGTACACAAATATTTTGTACAATTGTACACATTAAATGTTTCTTGAGCAGCAGATCAGCATATTAGAATGATTTCTGAAGGATCATGTGACACTGAAGACTGGAGTAATGATGCTGAAAATTCAGCTTTGCATCACAGGAATAAATTACTTTGTGAAATATATTCAAATAGAAAACAGTTATTTTAAATTGTAATAATATTTCACAATATTACTGTTTTTACTGTATTTTTAATTAAATAAATGTAGCCTTGGTGAGCAGACGAAACTTCTTTTAAAAACATTAAAAATCTTAGTGGTTCCAAACTTTTGGACTGTACTGTACATAAAAATTAATGTAATTATTTGCAATTATGAAGTTAACAGGTATTTTTGGTGTAAAATGAATTTCTCTTTCATGAGATTACTTCCTCTTCCTGGCCGGGTTACATTTCTCCGTGTCGTAAACTCTAGGGGCGAGACTTCTAAACCGTGAATTTTTAGGGGAGTGATATTTTAATGATGATTGTTTTCAGCTGCCACATTTATCAACGTTTGATCATTCGTACGATAGGATTGTCAGCATACGAATGTTTGATAAATCACACATGAACCCTGTCGTAAGATGATTTCTGTGCTCGTTTCTACGTTAGATTGATAAATGAGGCCCACGCTATTCTTCTGACATTATATTATTATTAAAATATCTAACGACTCACTGTTGCACTCAGGTTGCCACTCCATGTGTGACTAAAACACAACCGCCTTCATGTTTTGACACAACACTGTGACTGTGAATAGCACATAAATATAGATATTCGTCACATGACTAAACATGCATCATCGTTTTCACAGTCCACACTACAACTTGAAAATGGTGTTTTCACATGTATCCAATTTGTATCCAATTTTACACCAGACGAACATGCACCTCAGCGTGAACAGAAGGACAGAACGGAGAGAAAAGGTGTGTTTTCACATGTGTCCAGATTAGTTTAGACATAGCCTCAAACAGAGGTGTGTGTCTGCTAGTTCAGAACCAAACGTTTGTTCAAAATGTTTCACATAATTTGGAGTAACAGGGTTGAATGGTCAGAACCGCACTGAGAATGGAGAGAATAACGCTTGTCTTCCCTGGTGATGCAGAGGGAGGACGAGGACGACCTGTCGGAGCTGCAGCTGCGTCTCTTGGCTCTGCAGTCGGCCAGCAGGAAGTGGCAGCAGAAGGAGCAGCAGGTGCTGAAGGAGAGCAAGGACAAGATCACCAAAGCCGTCAAAGTGTCTCAGGACAAGAGCGAGGCTCCGGCCGACAGGAACAAGCTGAGCGGCAGAGGAAACGCCCTGTGCAGATCGCAGGAGGGAGCGAGAGCTGCCAAAGCCACTCCGGACAAGAGCAAAGCCGCCGCCGCCAGAGCGAAGAAACCGGCCCACCTGAGTAAGACGCTTTCACACTGAACTCTTCATCTGTCAGGTCGCAGTGCTTGATGTGTTTGTGTGTTTGCAGCCAAGCAGGCGTGGAGGAAGCAGCAGCTGCGCACCTGGAAACTGCAGCAGCAGCAGCGGCAGCAGGAGGAGCAGAGGCACAAGCAGGAGGAAGAGGAGGAGCGGAGGAAGAGGGAGGATGAGATCCGCAAGATCAGAGACCTGTCCAATCAGGACGAGCAGTACAACCGCTTCATGAAGCTGGTGGGCTCCAAACATCGCTCGCGCAGCAAGGTTAGAAGGTCACGCACGCGAGGACACCGTCGGCCGGAGCTCTGCAGAGTCTAACGCTCATGTGACCTGTGCTTTCTTACAGTCTTCAGACGCCGATCAGAGGAAACTGGCCAAGCAGGGTCTGGACACGTCAGGAAATCTCTACCAGTATGACAACTACGACGAGGTGGCGATGGAAACGGACAGCGAGCCCAGCTCTCCAGGTACGTGCTCCGGTGCCGTGACACGAGCTGAATTCACTGAAACACGTTTCTGACTGTAACCATGAGTGTTAATGTTTGTTTACAGCCACGTCACCTTCGCATGATGCGTTTCCCCAGGAGTCCACACCTTACAGACAGGTATGTTCAACCCTTACTTATGACACATGATCATCAGCTCTTTTCAGACACTCTTTTCAGATTCCTGTTTACACAACAGGAATCATTACTTTATTCCTGTTGTGTAAATGTCCTCTGATTTCCTGTGGTCATGTGACTCAGGGTGTGGCGCAGCACTATCTGCAGCAGATGGAGTTCATGCGACTGGCTCCTCCTCCACCTCTGCCCCCGCTGCCGCCCCCCGACGAAGTCGAGCAGCCACCGAAGCCGCCGTTTGCTGACGAGGAAGAGGAAGAGGAGATGCTGCTGAGAGAAGAGCTGCTCAAATCGCTGGCCAACAAGCGGGCCGTGAAGGCAGAGGTACGCAGCGTCGAGTTTCCGTTGTGCGGTGAGCGTGATGTCAGGTGTGACGGAGCTGTTGTCTCTCCGCAGGACGCGTCCAGTAGCAGCGGGCCGCCCTCTCCTGCGCTCAGAGCCGTGGTTCAGCCCAGCGCCAGGAACAACCTCGCGGCCGTCAGCCTCAACACGGTCGTCTCGCACCCACGAGCGCTCAAGTTCGTACGGGGACATCCCGCGCCCAAAGCCCCGTTTGTGGTGAGTGACGCGGCTGTGATGAAGAGGGAAAGAGTGCTTGAATCAAGGCTTTTCTGAGGTCATTCCCTTCTGTTGGTTACAGCTGCCTCGACACAAGTCTGTGGTGGTGCGTCTGAACGCGTCTGACGACAGCGACTCCGACGGCGAGAGCTGCAGCCCCGCGCAGAGTGTGTTCGGAGGCCTGGAGTCCATGATTAAAGAAGCACGGAGGACCGTAGAGGTGCGTGATGACTAATATTCATCCAATATTTGGTGTTTTTAATTATTGTCATATCTGTTTGGCCGATGTGTCGCAAGCAGGACCTTTATTTTGGAGGCAGGACTACTGTGATGTTAGATGAGGTTTTCCTGTAGTTGAAACAGTGATGATTTGAGAGCCATGTCATTGAGCCAGATCCTGTCTGAATTGAGAGATAAGCACATCAGCACAGTGGGTTTTGTCATGCCAGTGACTGAATCAGACCAGTTTTTAATCATGTTTTGCTTTCAGGCAGCCAAGCCGAAACATTCGGTGTCCGAGAAGGAGAACAACCCAGTGAAGAGTGCAGAAGCTCTTCCTGATGTTAAGAAGATGGAGTATCGGCTGCTCAGAGACGACATGGCCAGGTGCTGCAGTCACATGTTTTTTCATGCATTCAGAAGCTTTTAACTCCACAGGTCACATTGACGACCGGATTGATGACTCAATTTTCTGTCATGGTGACTCTAAAAGGGGACCTTTTTTATACTTTTTGTCCATGTTCATCTTAAATAAAATGTGTTTTTGAACATTCAAGCATGAGAACCTGTTCTAGTAGAGCCCAAAAACAACATCAAGACATTGTAGTAGAGCATGATATGGCCTCTTTAACCACTCTTGTGCTGTGCTGCAGTCTGGAGAAGCAGAGATCGGGCCGGCTGGAGTTCGTGGTGGGCGTCCCGTCTCCTGCGGGCTCAGACTCGGAGCTGGAAATCATGGGAAGAGTGGCAGATCTGCAGGAGAAGTTCAGTCAGCACAGGTGAGCGTCCACACACACACCAGTCCATCTCTGCATGTTTCACACGTGAAGACGCACTCAAGCTGATGTTTCCCTGCAGAGCGCAGCTGTGTAAAGATGAGGCTCTGCTGAAGCAGCTCCAGCAACAGGAAATCAAGAAGAAAGAGTCTCTGAAAGTAGCTGAGGGCAAAGTGACGAAACTCAAAGAGCAGCTGCTGGCGTCAGAGAAGATTGTGAGCGCCAACAGAGTCCTGCTGAAGAAACTACAGGAGCAGGTGAGTAGAATCCTAAACTTCACAGGGCCCAGGACAATCTACTTCCTGTTATATATGTATTATTATTATTATTATTACTGAATAATGATGGACTTCATATTCACACACACACTAGTCCAAATCGCCATTTGATTAAGTCCTACTTTTGATATATTTAGCCAAAATTCCTATTTCATGACATTCTGCAGTATACATTAAATTCCTTTTGTATAACCGGATTCTGGATTCTGTCCATGTTTTCCAAATCACTGTAATCATGTGGCCTCTGGCCGTAACGTCAGCTGTTTTCCCGCAGGTTCAGAGAGTTCAGCACCGCGTGGCCCTGAAGAAACAGCAGTCTGTGAAGCTGAAGAGAGATCTGGTTCAAGCCACACAGAAGCGCAGTTCATCTGCCGCCATCTACTCGGTAAGACCTGCAGAATTCACGCGCACTATTGAGCCAGTGAACGAGTGAGTGTGTGTAACGGCTGTGTTTCTGTTGGCAGCCAGTGAAGGTGCGGCGCGTGGATCACTCGGACATTCATTACGCGGAGCTCATCGCTCAGAAGAAGCGCCTGCAGCAGCTGGAGTCTGAATACGCCCTCAAGATTCAGAAGCTCAAAGAGGCCCAGGCGTTACGGCAAGCCGAGCCACGACCTGCCGCCCCGCAGACACCCGGCACGCTCTACCCGTTACCACAGCCCTCGCTGCACGACCTGACACAGGACAAACTCACCCTGTCCAACGAGGACGTGGAGGCTGAGGAGGACGAGCCGCAGCAGCAGATTCCTGCCGCGGTGACGCCTACTACCCGCCGCCGCTCCTTCCGCGAGTCCGGCTCCTTCACCAAACCTAAACTGTGCCATCCAGAGACGCCCGCTGCTTCACCCATGCCAGTCAAACACGCCAAAGCGGCGTCTAGCGGCGCAGCCGGTCTGCCAGAGCTGCTACTGGGGCTGAACGTGGAGGACCTGCGTCAGAGGTACACGCAGTGCACCGGCCTCTCCGAGCTCCTGCAGGAGGAGACGCACTCGCTCCGCTACACCGTGGACCATGCCGAGTCTCCTGCGAAGGTACTGTCTCAAAGCTTGTTTTAATCAAGTCCAAAGTGTTTCCTTCTCTTTTTTGATTGTGTGTCTCATGCAGGTCGTGCAGGTGGACTTCGATCCGATGGCAGCTCATCAGAGCCGAGTGGAGGCTAAACCAGAACCGTTCGGACCATATCACAGTCCTTTACTAGTCTTTAAATCATACAGGTTTGGCTCGCTTTCAGCTCAAAGTATGCTTCGGTTTTCACACGTGCGCTAGGGTGAGTGTATGGTACGTGTGACGTAGATGTCTTCGTCATCAGCACAGTACGTGCACTGCCAACTAGCACATGCTTTTACAATTTTTTTTTTTAAGGTGTGGTCACATAAGCGAAATATAGGCACAAATTTTTTATTTTCAATAGTGTAGCAAGTAGTGTAGCTTGTTTCCGCCACTAAATAAAAAAAATAAAAAAGGTAATTGTGACTTTTTATCTCACAATTCTGACTTCTTTCTCAAGATTTGTGAGATATAAACTTGCAATTCTGACTATATCTCGCAATTCTGACTTTATATCTCGCAATTCTGACTTTATATCTCGCAATTCTGACTTTACATCACGCAATTCTTACTTTACATCACGCAATTCTGACTTCATAACTCGCAATTCTGACTATAACTCGCATTTCTCTTTATAACTCACAATTGTAAAAAAAAAAAAAAAGTTTGAATAAACTTGCAATTGCGAGGGGAAAAAAATTTAGAATTGTGAGATAAAAAGTCATATAATAATAAATAGTAAGTAAATAATAATAAAGTACCAGTCACACAAGTCACGTTTACACCATGCAGCTTTCTGTTGGTCAATGCAGCGAATTCATGTGACCAAACAAAATTTTCACCCTCGATGGCACATTCCTGTTTTATTGGTCAAAAATGTCATAAACGCTGAACAAGGTTCACATGTGTCAACAGGTTCCCTTGTCCTTAAAAAGTCTTACATTGAGTTTCATCATGTTTAAGGCCATAAAAAGTCATAGGCATGAAATTTTACCTTTCTGACATTGAAATTTCATTCATGCAATTCATGAAAATCTGAGTTTCGTGTTTGTGAAGGGGGGTTGTTTTTATATGAATGTATATCTGAAGGGAACTGACTTCCTCCAGGAAAGTTTTCCTCTAGGAAAGAATTTTATTTTCAAATTTCCTCCATGTAATGCCTAATTAACTAGTGTTTATAAGCGTAGCGCTGCTTTGTTTACAGAAGAAACCAGGGTAACCGCTATATTTCTGCTTTTTTTTGTTTAGACCGATGGCAAAAAAATCAACACATTTTTACGCAGAATGCACGTAGTGTTATAATTAACTGGTGGATTGACAAGTAGCTAATGTGCATTCAAAACATCTAAACAATTCGGATATATAGCCTAAAGTTGTTAAAATTGTCATTTTATGGTTTGGATGTTACCATAGATCAATGGTTCCCAAACCTGTCCTGGAGGACCCCCAGCACTGCACATTTTGGATGTCTCTCATCTAACACACCTGATTCAACTCATCAGCTCATTAGTAGAGACTGCACGACCTGAAGTAGGTCTGTCAAATAAGGGCAACACAAAATGTGCAGTGCTGGGGTTCATTCAGGACAGGTTTGGGAACCACTGCCATGGATGTTTCTCTACTCCGCCCGTTGTGCAGGTTTTATAAAATGTCTTAAAAAATGCCTTAAATTTTATTTTAAAAACCCTGCAGAACCCTGTTCACAGACTTTGAAAGGCTGCGCGTTCATCTGTACACATACGATAAGCGCCCGCATCAGAACTGAAGCATACTTTGGTCTTCGCTCTCATTGGTAGTATTTTCCAGCTGTCAGTCTGTTGGTTGTTCACACAGTTGAATCCTGTCACTCGTTCAGGTTCAGCCCGTATTACCGGACCAAAGAGAAGCTCTCCCTCCGCTCACTCTCCTATAGCAACGTGATCGAGCCCAAGAAGTGTTTCTGCCGCTTCGACCTCACCGGCACGTGTAACGATGACGACTGCGCATGGTACGTTATCGCCGCTTAAGCTTTGACTGTGTTTTGACTCTTTGGCTGAAGAGATCTGTGTGTTTCAGGCAGCACATGAGGAACTGCACCCTCACAGAGAGCCAGCTGTTTCAGGACATTCTGTCCTACTGCCTGCCTCTGATTGGCTGCGCAGACTCCAGCAGCACCAGTGACATCAGCAGCGCCACAGGTAACCGCCTCGCGTCACGTGACATCTCTGGACGATCAGCACAGAGCAGCAGATCATGAGCTCTGACCCTCCTGTTCACAGAAAAATACATCAAGAAGCTGTTTGGGGCCAATAAGGACCGGATGGGGACGGACCAGAAGGCCGTTCTGCTCGTGAGCAAAGTCAACGAGAGACTGAAACACAGTGAGTGCTCCTATTTGATGTGGCGTCTGTGTTTAATGGCTTTAGTTTGCACTGCGACTGATGGTTGATCGTTTCTGTCAGTTCCTCCCTTCACCACGTGTAAATCTCAGAGGAAGTGGAGACCTGAAGCTCAGAGAGTAAAGACTGCCGGTCAGGACAATGAAGATCACACCAGCGTGGACGTCACCGTTCCTGTCCGACACGGTCAGAGTCGCCAGACGCCGTATGATCACACGACTGTACTGTAATTCAGGGCTGGTGTGAATGTGTAATGTCTGATCCATCTGACAGATGGGCGCGTGCAGGAGCGCTGGTCGTGGGCCGATGTCTGCGTGACGCAGGATGACAAGCGGTACTTCGACAGCGAGACGGATGACATCAGTAACCTGGAGACCAGCGTGCTGGAGAGTCCCAACGACGTGCAGCTGTGGATCAAACTTGCCTTCAAATACCTCAATCAGAAGGACACGTGAGTGCTGACGCTCACACTGGGATACTATATTGTGAATATATAGTATCAGGCTATATATATATATATATATATATATTTAAACGTATCGTGAAGCCCAATAAAATAATAAATTATGCAACAGTAGGTGGCTGGTGTTACATAGGTTAGGTAAATGCGTCAGGTCTGGTATTGTATTATTTAAAGGCATAAGTTCTGTCAGCAGCATCATCTTGTGTCTGTGTCCGTAGCTCTGTGTCGGAGTGTCTGGACGCGGCACTGAACACGCTGTCCCGCGCGCTGGAGGACAACCGCGAGCAGGCCGAGGTGTGGTGTCACTACCTGACGCTGTTCTCGCGCCGGGGCAGCAAGGAGGAGCTCCAGGAGATGTGCGAGATGGCTGTGGAGCACGCGCCGCACTACGATGTCTGGTGGACTGTGAGTCGACTCGTGTTCATTTCCTTAACAAACAGCATGACGAAAAATCTTCATCAACCACCTTTTTTTTCCATGACTAAGAAGTAGTAAGAAGTTTTACTTTTTGTCGAAAAAAGAGGACACAATTTTACAGACTGCTGTACAAGCCTCTACTATGAGCTTTCGGGCTTGCGGTTGCCAGATGTCAAGTTTAAATCCCCCAATTGGAGCTTTTCTCTGTTTTGTTCCCTGTTTCACTTAATCTTCTCAGTCTGGCAGCCATGTGCAAGCGCTCTCTTTACACTGCAGAAGAACATCTGAAAACACAGACAAACATGTAAGCTGGAGTTCAGCGATCTCTTTTTGAGATATTCTGCTCAAATGAAAGTGTAGGTTAGGTTTAGTCCCAATCATTCGGTCTGTTTCACGAGCCGCTTGTGGCTGAATCTGCCATCAAACTTCTGGTTATTGAGTAAATGCACTTACTAAATTCTGCTGTTTTAATAAAAAAACATTAATGTAATTGCAATTATAGGAATTACTGTTAGGAATTTCACAGTTTTAATTTGAGAGAAGTTTCTTGTTTTACAGTTTTTCTTAATGTAGAGTGTTAATTTATATGATAAACAGCCTATAATAAATCAGGAAACTAGATGAGGTTAAATAAACCATTCGTATGAGTCGAGATTCTCTTGATTTGTGCTTATAGGTAAAAGTGCAATAATTCTGATGAAACGTACAAATTCCTGAAATGACAATAATTTTGAGCAAAATAATCATGATGATCAAATTAACCATTGTGCAGCATGATGGAAATGTTCATTGACTAAAACTACACTAAACAAAAACATGACAAGGTTGGCTAAATATGATAATAACTAAGAAGTACATTTGACAAGACTAAAACTAAGTAAAAAAAAAAATATTGAGCTGTGTTTTGTCTGTGTTTCAGTACATGAGTGTGGAGAGCGCCTTCGAGGGCAAAGATTTCGTGTGCGGACGTCTGATCTCTCACCTGCTGGAGGCGTCACATGACCTCAGGCCAGACGTGCGCTCCTTCCAACTGCTGGAGTCGCTGCTGTTCAGGGTTCAGCTCAGCGTTCACACCGGGCGACAGCACAACGCTCTCAAAATACTCAAGGTCTCCGTCAGCCAGAGATTCACTTTCAGTTTCTAGTCTGCTGTTTCAGTTTAGCACTTCAAAATAAAGCAAATTTTTGTGAGATAAATGCTAATTTATAGTTGTCCTGATTTATTTAATGACTGAATTATATCTGATCCAGTGTTATTGTTCACTCTGTACCACTTTACAATAAGATCTCATTTGTTAACATTAGTTATGAACTAACTGTGAACAATATATATTTTACTATATTAATGATAATGTTGGTTAGTAAAAAAACAATCGTTCATTGTTTGTTCATGTTAACTGATGTAGTTACTGAAAGTGTAAACACACCTTCAAACTAATGAAAGTGTTACTATTAACTCAAGCTTAAACTATTCAAAATAGAAAAATTAAGTTGATAATTGAAGTTTTGAAAGTATTAATTAACCTAAATGTACTCTCAACTTGTAAAATTGTTAACTAAAATCAATTAAACCTATAAAGAAATATTTTAAAAACTAATAAAAATGACGTCAGGACATAACATTACTAGAATACTCAAGTTAGAATGAAAACTGAAATGATAAAAAATCAAATCAAATTCAAAATAATATTAAATGCTATGTTAAGACTGTCTTAAGAACTAGTTTGTCCATCTAGTGGTTAGTAAAGGGTTAATCAGTCTTACTTTTCAGATTAAAATTAGATCTAACTTTTTATGTAAGGGATTAAAAAAGGTTTTGGATGACTTGTAAGACTAGTCTAAGCAGTTTATGCAACCGGATTCTGATCACAGGCAGATTCTAGTGGTTTCTAATGGTCTCCATTATGTTTAAATTAGGTTGTTTTGTGTTTCTGTAGAGTGCGCTGGATTCAAGTGTTGCGGATCATTTGACCGTGCCGGACCGTTGCCTGATGTGGCTGTCGTACATCTACCTGACTGAGTTCTGCCGTCTCCCGCCCTCCCTGTATGACCCTGCCACCTCCAGCCCGTCCAGAATGGTGTGCACAGATGCGTTCCTCATTCCCTGGAGAACGGCCACCCGCACGCCCGCCGACACCATCATCAGCCTGTTCACAGGTGAACCCCGTTATATTACTTACCATGTGTGACTTTTTCTATAATAAAAGGTCTCATTTCAGCATTTTCATTGCTCATAACATGCAAGTTTGACGGCAGTGATCTGTGTGTTTCCTGTAGATGCTGTGAGCCGCTGCACAGATGAGCGCTTGTCCTCCAGTGAGCAGATCCAGGCCTGTTTCCCCCTTCACTCAAACCTCATTCATCTCTACAGGCGGCTGGACAGGTACATGCGGCTCTGATCATGAGGCTCTCTGAAGTGCTGTGCTTTTACTCATGTGAGTGCTGTTCTTTCAGATGTCAGGAGGCTGTTGCGCTGTGTGAGCGTCTGCTGGCAGTGTGTCCGCTCTACTGCCCCCTGCTGGAGATCACCGGTGAAGTGCATGTGTCCTCGGGACACGCAGATAAAGCTGAGGCCCTGTGGACACGCGCTCATTCTGACAGCGGCAGCAGCGCTCGTATATTCTACCAGCTCAGCAGGTGTTTGCACTCTCAGGTGAGGCTACAGCGTCCTCTGATCAGTGCAGAAACGCAGTGAAGGTGGCCTAATGCTCATTTCTGAGTTTGTGTCTTGTGCAGGGGAAATGCAGTGTTCTGGAAGAGCTCTTTGACAAGTTCATGCGCTCTTTCTGTGAATCTGTACCAGATCAACTGAAGTCTCTAGATGTACTACGGTAATGTTCTCACTGACACCACAGTCTGCAATATGTGCTAGCATGAGCAGGGTTTATTTAAATTGTGCTTTCCACATCTGGGACAGTCAACAAATTCTTTTAGTTTTTCCTCCAAGGCTCGACAAAAAGGACTGTCTGATGTCCCGGGGCCTGTTTGAAAGACGCTCGGGACAGTCGACGGAATTGTCAATGGGTCGATCGGGCCAAAGCTGCACTGTCACGAAAGTTTATCATTGCCACTTTAAACACTCAAGTGATTCTAAAGCATTAAAGCGTAAGAAGACTTGAAAGAGAACTCAATGCGCACAGAAAACGGCATGCGAGTACCAAATTCAGCTCTCTTTCACCTTGCGTTTTCACGGTTTAACTCTCTTGAATGTTTAATTTGGCAAGAATTATGTTTTTAAATCAGCTAAGCTCTTTGTGAGTACAGTCTCTGGCATGATTTATAAAAATGCTTATCCAGTAGTTACAAGTGACTGGAGAAACCATGGAAATTGAGAAGAAACTTACAAAATCCGGGTTCTTTGGATAAGTTTCATTATTTTCTCTGACAGGTCATTCTGGTCCTGTGCGATGGCATGTGCACCAGACATGTTTCATATGTCAGACTGTCTTTCCTACGTGCAGGATTTGTTTCAAGATCTGATGTCTCTGATTTCAGCCATGTTCTTGGTGTTCAAACTCAAGACTTGCTGAAAGCTCCAACCCTCAAAGATCATCTTCAGCATGAGATGGTGGATCAGCTGCCGTACCTGCACTTCCTTCACTGGTGCGTCCGGCTGCTGCCCGCGTCTGTCTGCTCTGCTCTCCACACTTACCCTGTTCTAACCCTGATTCTTGATTTTGAACAGTTTCTGGCAGTCTACATTTGGCAGTGTGAGAGAGGCCATCGATGCGTTTGAGAAAGCTTTGGGAACTATTACAAAGTTGGAGTTAATTCACACACTCTGGCTGGAGTAAGTAAAGTATACAGTTTGTTAAACGCGTATCGGTGACGCATCAGCAGATCATGTGCAGTTTAGAAGAGTTTATGCTAGAGAGAAGACAATGTCAGCGGTGTGGGGGGTTTTCACATTAGAATTTTGCTGCTTGCCATAAGAATGTAAAATTGATTTTTAAAAGTTAAGGAAATTTTAACTGGTTCAGTGTAGGCAACATTCAGTAAATGATTTTCAGAAAAGATCTTGATGTGTTCTGACAGTTTCCTTGTTTTCTGCAGTTAAGGGTTTAAAATAAAAGTAGTTGTCCCCACTGTATTTCTTTACCCTTTTTTTGTAATCGGATGAATAAAATGTATATCAGGTTTTAGATTTATCTGCCAGTATATCAGTTATCAGCTTCCAAATATGAAGAGTTATCGGTATCTGCCAAAATTTCCATAGCACGGCATTTATCAGCCAATATATGAGTTATTAGCTTCCAAATATAAAGAATTATTGGTTAGCATTGTTGGCCAAATTTCCTTATCAGTACAGTGATCTGCCAATATATCAGATAGCAGCTTCCAAATATAAAGAATTATCGGTTAGCTGTATCGGCCAAATTTCCATATCGATGCATTTATCGCCCAATATATCAGTTATCGGCTTCCAAACATAAACATTTATTGGTATCAGCCAAATTTCCATGTCAGTGCAAGTATCGTCCAATATATCAGTTATCAGCTTCCAAATATAAAGAATTATGGGTAACGGCCAAATTTCCATATCGGTGCATTTATCGGCTTCCAAATATAAAGAATTATTGGTTATGTTTTGGCCAAAGTTTCCATATCGGTGCATCCCTACATTAAACCCTTTTCAGAGTGTTCATTCTCACAGCGTGCAGGTAGTCGTGGTGGTTTTTTTTTCTCTCGTAACACTTTGTCCTTTCTCCCCAGCTATCTGTCCTTCTCCAGCAGTAAGATGTTGGGGCTGCAGCCGAGCGTTCGTGAGCTGAAGATGTTCACAGGTCTGGTGCACCGCTGTCTGGAGACTGTGCCAACCAGACTCACCCTGCCCTTCAGCTCCTCGCAATACTGGAGCAGCTTCAGTTTCCACAACAAGGTATGTCATTGTGAAGCTTTAAACTAGTCCATCTATTTTAACTTGTAAATCAGTCTGGTTCTCTTGGATTTTTCTGTTTTTTATTGATTACGGACAGTGTAGATGTAGTGTGTTTGTGTTTTGTGCTGTGTGCATTGCAGGTCATATCCTTCTGTTTGGGATGTTTCCCTCAATCCCAACATTCCCTTGTCCTGGAAAGACTTCAGCATATCATGCCAACCAATACTGAACTGGCCATAAGGTAATCAGAAGTCTTGCTTAGATTTATTCTGATGGTTTCTGACCTGAAGCTTGTGAAAAGTCCCAGTATTTCCCATTATATATGAGGATCTTTTCCTCAGATACCATTTCTTATTATTTTATCACCTGTACGGTGTAAATATTTCTCATGTTAGGGTTATCCCTTCACTAAATTTTTAAACTCTGTCCTCTCTATGTTAGGGAACTGTTTTATTCTTTGACTTGGTAAATAGGCGGCACTGGATACAAGTCACAGCTTCTTTAATGTCCTCGAGTTTAGTGTTAATTGTCGTTGTGTAGGTTGCTGCAGCAGGAATGGCAGGATGGCAATGTTGAACATTTTAAATTGCAAAGCAGAATGTTGTGCAGTAGCGTCCCAACCTGTCTGGCCATCTGGAAAATGTAAGTTCACGAGCTCCAAATACATCTGGCTAAAATGCTTCTGTGTCCAAAATGAGATGATATTCTAAAGTTTTTGCTGTAGCTCTCCACCTCTTTAGCATAGCTTATTTTGATTTAAGTAATTTGACAAATTTTCTGTTTTCTATCAAATTGTGACTTTCCCTCAACGTTATATATTCCATATGTACAGGTAAAGACCCATGAGGTCACATGATGTGAATTCTCCTTAAGACACACCACCTGTTCCCATCAGTGTAAACATTCACACATAGCTGGCTTCCTAATAGCATAAGATTGGGACCCCAGTGGTGGTTTGAATCACACCCTTGCTGTTAGCTTAGTCTTCGCTGTCTCTCAGGTGGCCATTCTTGCTGCTTTTGTTGCATTGCCAACAGAAGATGAGCTTGATGGGTTCACACACCTCAACTGACCATGCACCACATAATGAGATTTATTGGCAGAGCAGCAAATGCTCTGATGTCACAATCCCTGAGAATCCCGGCTCCTGGTTTAATCATTCATCAGGCCTCATTCTGGCCCTGTTTGCTCAGCCTGCACTCACAGCCATTTGGAAGTGGTCTGGGTCCAAGAGACTTCTGTCAATTTATATAATTAGAGACTCAAAGTTCCACTCCCCGTGGGGTCCCGGTGACCATAGGCCCCAGCTTGATGAGTGCTTGGACCAGGAGCTCATGCGGCCTCTTCTTTGTTTATTGTGAGCGTTCCCCCTTCACATTCCACCCTTGGTCATTTCTGCTATGACTGAAAAGACCTGTTAACAACGTAAATGTCTGGTGCGAGAAACGGCTGTTAATGCATCTGTTCAGATTGTCACAAACATTTGCATGCCTTTCATGTCACACTACGAAGAAAACCAAAGCTGCT
The DNA here is from genome assembly GCA_003731715.1 of Anabarilius grahami. Classification (NCBI taxonomy): domain Eukaryota; kingdom Metazoa; phylum Chordata; class Actinopteri; order Cypriniformes; family Xenocyprididae; genus Anabarilius; species Anabarilius grahami. The sequence goes on from RJVU01043840.1 coordinate 166,167, forward strand.
GCTGCTGCTGTTACATAAAGCCATGACTTGGTGGCGCTCACAAACAGACTATATCGTTAAACAACCAGAACCGGCTCGCTTGTTCTTGGTGTTGTAAACACCATAACTAATTTTTTTATTTTTTAAATCTGTTTGAAAAAACGGTTGTTTGAAAATATGTAAATACTGTTTGACTTTCCTCTTCTTCAGAAGGAAGTGTCAGAAACAGAAAGTTGCATAGCGCTTTGTCCCAAAATAAACAGGGTATTTCTGCTTTTCTGTAAATGGCACCAGCTGTGAGAGTGAATTTGCATTTTCATTCAGCCCGTCTGCTGTTTTTAATTAATTAATTAATTTATTTATATATTGGTCTGAACAAATCGGACAGGATTTTCATGCCAAACATTTGTGTTGGTATGAACAGGCCTTCAGGCTTACTGAACAAATAACGGTACCAGTACCGGTTCAGAACTTGAGGGTTAAGTAAATGATGGCATCGTTTTCATTTTTGCGTTAATATCCCTTTAGGCATTATTGTTCTCTTTAGGCAGTTGCTGACTAAACTCTTTAACATCAGACTACTCTCTTTTCTACTCTCACTGGTTTCTGACTTGAATCTGGTGATCTGCAGAAGCAATTTTGTATGGTCTAAGTTGCATACATGGATGGGGTTTGACCGTTTTTAGGGTTCCCCCACCTCCAAAATCCCAATTTAACCCCTGCCTACACCCATTACTGGAATTAAGGGGGCTGAAACAAATGCCCTCAGGCCCTGAAACACAAGATCTTGACACTTTCAAGGGTGTGAAGGGCTAACTGTAAACCAGAAGACTAGTTGGCAACTTTCATACTCTTTCTATGTTGACTTGTCAAGGGGTCTCTCTGTAGGAGATTTGCATGACTGCACATGTTTAACACTTTGTCAGTATCCCACTAGGCAATTTTCTGACAATTGAATTGTATCAAAGGGAGTCAAGTTAATGGCATTCAACTTTAAAATATTTATTTGTTGAGGCAGGATCATGTGGCCTGTGAGCTTCTAATGAATCTCATCCAAACATTTCCCTCAGTAAATGCAGTAAAGCCACATGCAGTTGACCCCTACCCCAATTGAGTCGGCTGGAGAGGTCGCTACCTTTATTGGTTAAACCAATGGTCTCCACCCCTGCTCCTGCTCCTGCTCCAGACTTTAGTTCCAGTCCTCCTCTAACAGCCTGTCTATTATCTAGCCCAGCATTCCATTCGGAAGGGCTCACCCCTATGCCCTAATCCCTTCGAAGGGCTTATACTCCAGAGTGAGAGCTTCGAAGAGATGAAGGGTGTAGGGGACAAAAAAAACTGTTCCTTGGAAAGCACTTCTGTGCCATCTTGCCAAGCCAATTAAGGAAGCCGTTGTCGTTTCACAATTTATTATACTGCTTGCCTGCGCAAAGAACCATGGGAGTGAAGCGTCCATCTGTTTCCCCCCATCACAATCCTTCACTCAGAGGGGCCTTTTGAAGTGGCTAGTGTTGAGCACTTCATTTTTGAATGACCCTTATATATGACGGCCATGACTGTTCTCAGTCTGAAGTGCCCTTCAGAGACGGATTTATCCCATTTGGAGCGCAGCCCAGTAATCCTGAAGTCCTTGATGAGCTGCTTCAGGTGTGTTGGAGCTGAACTCCAGCCCTCCAGGAGCAGGGTTAAATGTCGCTGAACAGACCGTCACTCTTTTTCCGAGGGGTTGGTGCTAAGCGCAACTCAGCGCTAACCGATTCTATGGCCTGCTGTTCCTCCATGTTGGCCGAGCCTAATTCCAACAGTTTAACAGCTAGCATGTTTTCGGCAGCTTCTGGAGTTAGGAATTTGCAATAATGGTCTTGGCATTTGCTCCGTTCATGCTGTATTGCACTACAGTGTTTCATTACATTTACATTTATGCATTTGGCAGACGCTTTTATCCAAAGCGACTTACATTGCATTATACTTTACATTTGTATCGGAGTATGTGCAATCCCTGGGATCGAACCCATGACCTTGGCATTGCTAGTGCCATGCTCTAACCACTGAGCTACAGGAAAGCTCATCACGTTGTCTTAAGCCTCGTTTCNGGTTAAATGTCACTGAACAGACCGTCACTCTTTTTCCGAGTTTTTTTTTACATTGCATTATACTATACATTTGTATCGGAGTATGTGCAATCCCTGGGATCGAACCCATGACCTTGGCATTGCTAGTGCCATGCTCTAACCACTGAGCTACAGGAAAGCTCATCACGTTGTCTTAAGCCTCGTTTCCACTTAAATTAACCGGAACAATTTGTCCCAGAAACTTTTTTCCCTGCAGCTTCCCAGACTTTTAAAAATGGTTGTTGAAATAAAATTCTGCATGGGTTCAACCAATCAAAATGCTGCATGAACTCAACCAATCAGCATGTTCAGCACCCAAGTCCCACCCCCGAAAGTTCATGAACTCATGAAGTACTACCTCGTGAGCAGGGACTTTCTGAGGGGAGAATTTTTACCTGCAACTTTTAGACCCTGGTTCCTGTAGTCGAAACACACGGCGTACCATCCCAAAATCCCTAGTTCCTGGGGAAAGGTCCTGTGGTGGAAACGCGGCTTAAGGGTATTTCCCTGTACATATGGAGTATGTAATAGTGGCAAGAGTCTCGGAGGTTACATTGCAACCGAACAGTCTCAGCCCAAACTGACTTGAGCAATTCTTTAGAGCAGTCTTATCCAGAACATGCAAAGATTGTAGTGTTGAGGCCCAAAGAAAGGCACACAGTTCTGCTCAAGGCTGAAATACATCTGCATGCAGTTCTTCAGTTCTGTAGTGAGATATGGTGAATTTGATGTCCATTCATTTGGAAGCAGAAATGAGGTGAAGTGTTTGACGTCCTCTGTCGATATATTTCTTGCCAGAGCTATTGCGGTTGAGAAGGAGCAAAGGCAAAGAGCAGAGGTGAGTGAGAGGTCAGAGGTCAGGTCATTCCTCATACAGTGACCGATGTCTGTGCAGTTTTGATGGCTTCATTCTGTTGAATCTATTGTTCTTTCTGCAGGGTATGCTCAGTGCACGAATATGTAAGAGTTTAAATGGCATACCTGTGATGAAGACAAATGGAGTGTGCTTGTGTCTGAGCAGTCTGAATGTTTGTTGTCACTGTGCATGTGTCCGACCGAACTGACTGTGTGTTCCCGCTCTGGTGTGTTTGTGCTCTTATTCGCACGTCCGCAGGTCCGGCGGCTCTATCAGCAGGCGCTCCAGAAACTGCCCCTGTCCGCTGCTCTCTGGAAAGATGTAAACAGCCTCCTCACCTCACCTCATTCGCTTGCGTCTCTCCTGCTGTGGACGTTTCGCTCACGTGTGCTCTTCTCTCTCTGTCTTTGCAGTGTTTGCTCTTTGAGGCGGCTGAAGGAGGTAAAACTGACACACTGAAAAAAATAATTGACAAGTGCCAAGAGGTGGGAGTGAGTCTAAATGAGCCGCTAGGGTTAGAGCCGAGCCAAACCGAGTGACACGAACACCACATTCCCAGAGCAAGAGTACATGCTTCCATTAGACCAGCCAAACTTCCACAGATACGCAGACACAGGTTCATATATTAGACTCGTATTCAGTATTAAGAGCAGAAGTCCAGTCGAGACACTGAGCTACCAGTAATCCAGTATGTGGGCCTCTTTTGTCATCATGTACGTAAGTATAAATTTGTTGACGATACCTGTTGTTTTTGATTTGCGTGTTCCATTTGTACACTAACACTTTTAATTTGATTTTGATTTTTCTTTAACGTTGCGTCATGGTTGTTGACGGACTGTGACTGTTTTTAAAGGTGGCTTGCCTCCTTCCTCTAAAAATACTTCAGTTTGGGTTTTTTTCTCATGGTGTCTCAACCATGTCTCGTGAATATGAACTCCGTTGGAGAGTTTAAGGGCTCAGCACCAAGTGTTTTTTCTTTTCTTTTTTTCCCTTTTGTTTTGATTTTTTTTTTTTTTTTTTTTTTTTTTNTCCTTCTCCAACCATGGATTAAATGGCTGTTATTGGAAGTATTCTGTTTGGCTCACCAGTGTCGGTGTATTGATGGAAACTTCTCCACAGACTGCCAAAACTCGCCGACACTCACCATGTCTGTAGTCATGGACTGCGCCAAAAGACCTCATTCAACTGTTCATGTAATACTGTTTCTTCATAAATTAAAAAATCCATGTTTGTATGTGTTTGTGCGTGTGTGTGTGCGTGGATATATGCACACACACACACGCACGTTGATTAACGTATTCTGCAGGAATGATTATCTTACACCTGTTTTTTTTCTTTCAATTTATAATTGAACAATGTTTCTATTAAATTATTTTGTACAGAAATACAGTGTTGTGTGTTTATTATGGCTCTGGCATAAAGCCTTTTCATACAAGCAGTGTTTTACATATGAAAATATACCTTTACAGAAAATGGAAAAGTGTATGCATGTTGTAATTTACTTCATTTAGCAGTATTTATTTTCAGCAATCACATTTGAGCCAAATAGCTGCCTTTAAAATAATGGCATGTTAGCGAATCAAACTACAATTCTTTTATTAGATTGAATGAGGCACATTTCTGTCTCCAAAACATTGCATGCCAAACATCTGGGGCCGGTTGTTCAAAAGTAATCTGATCTGATTGGATTAAATCTTGAAAATGGTTGTTCAAAAGGATTCTAAAATCAGATTAGATCACAAAATCCAATCTTGGTTTTGATCTGGATCTGCAGTTTGTGGTGTTCAAAACTTAGTAAGATTGGGATACCTTTTGATCCAAAAAATATGGATTATGTTGATCCCATCCGAAGGGTTAATATCATGAACAAAAATTTATTAACTTTAAAACTGGTAAAAAAAAAAAAAATCATGTAATATACATACATATATTTTTTTTATGTGTGATCCAATACAATTTTGCTTTGAAAAACCAGCACAAAAGTAAGATTACCTGATCCTGAATAGCAAAATGCAGGATTTCCAAATGCAGATCATTCTGATCCAGATTAAACTTTTTGAACAACTGGCCCCTGATGTTATTTCTATACAGACTCTTTAAAGTCCAGAGAAACTCTGAATACTCGTAACACCTTCAGATGGTTCCTTGGGGATCTGGTGCCTGATTAATAAAGGAAGGGACGGGTGTTCGCGCAGCAGTGTTTTCCTGACTCCGGATGCTGTGTCCTTCCAGAAATGATTTCTGCTCCATTCTTGGCATTGCAGTTCGTTCTTTGTTCTTTTTAAGAAGTATTTAAAAATAAGTAAAACAATAATACACAATTTGTAGATGTAATAAATGGATTATCGAATTAAAATATGATATATACATGCAATTGGAGGTAAATCTCACATCCATCAGAAATATTGTGTATACTACTGCACAAAAAACTGGTGTAAGACAGCCGGAAGTGATTATTCACAGATTGGGTTTCTGCTGGGTTTGTGACCATCAGACTGGTGCTGTCAAGGCCTCATCGCTGCAGTGAAGCAGGAAATCGGTGATTGCGGCGTGGGAAGAGTTTCCTATCCGAGGATGAAATGCCGTACATGGACATGAGTGAGAGTCCAGAGGAAGAGTTTGATGACACGTCTCCTGAGGAGAGAGATGTTCAGAAGAACAGTCTCAGAACAATAGAGTTATGTAACCAGCAAGTGTTTTGTGTTGGATCCGTTTGATTTCACTGGATTGGCCGCTTCAGAACGTAACCTTACGCAATGCACTATAAACCGGTTCTTGCCGGTCTTGTAGATATTTCTTTTGTTTCTTGAGCTTCTCTACGCTGTGTGGCTCAGGTACTCTGGGTCTTGTTTGTAGAGACGGCAGGAGGTTACGCTCCATGTCTTCCTGTGGCGGGTGTAGCTTCCTCTGTGGTAGATGTGTTTAAACAGCTCCAGGTGGAGTCACACTAGACTTCAGTCTCATCTCTCTCTTCTTTAGCCAAAGCATGAAAACTGTGTGATCTCTGTAGGACATGTTCCTGAATCCATGTTGGTCCTATCAATCACTCACATAGTACTTCTGTTCGTAGGGTTACTCGATCTCCTCAAATCATAATTTCCATCTGATTTTAGGGGCGGTCATGGTTAGGGACAGGATTAGGACCAGTGTTTGGGGTAACTCGTTACAAGAAACGTGCATTATGTAATCAGATTACATTTTTGAGTAACTCTTACTTAATAAAGTGTGAAATGCAGGACAGTCATTGGCCTTTGTGAATGAAGTTTCTGTGACCCAAAGCTGGTTCAGCTTCTTCACCTGATTTCAGATTTTGCAGGAACATCTTTCTCTGTTCATGATTCTTTGCTGGCCAATCCAAAATGGCTTAAGCTTACAGAAGTGGAAGGCTTGTGCATGAGATTCTCAGTCAATGAAGATGTGCCAGACCTTTTTCATTTCTCCAGATTTCCCTTTTATTTCAATGGAGACTCTCGATGAAGGAAGGGTTGATGTTCTCTGATCACAACTCTTTCCAGTCTTCCATGTTGACAATAACCTTCTCCATCACCGTCTCAGTTCTCTTCAGTCTTTTCTTCAGGTTGTGAAGCTTCTCTTCTGGGTAGCACAACTTTGAGTTCAGTTCTGGTAGTGTTCTTCGTTTTTGGTCCTGTAGTGTCTTTGAGGACTTGAGTCGATGGAAGGGTCATTTCCCTGCTGAGGTGAGAATGGCTGTTCTCTTGGTCTCCTTGAAGATTTTCAATAACTTAATTTGCTTCTTGAACATGTTGAAGTGCTTCGTCTTCCTCGCTTGTTGGTGTATTTTCCAATACAGCTGTTTTTTCTTCTGTAATATCATTTTGAGTTCCCCCACCACTGTTTTATCTCCTTTTCGTGTTGCTTCTTTGTAAGATATTGAGTTTTCTCGATTTTACCATTTTACCCTTTTTTTTTTCCTCCGTATATTGTCAATCTTGCCTTCGCTGAAGATATCTTTGTTGCTGAATTTCTACAGGGAAACAGGAAATAGAGCTAAATATCAACAGTAAGGAATAGTAATATTTCAATTATTAGCTCAACACAATAGTCTGTATGACTAAAAGCAATAGTTTTCTCTAGCACAACTGGCCTTAAACTGTAGCGGGAGGTGAGAACGCTGTTGTGGAGGATGAGGAATGTAGCAATAACAATAGAGAAGATGCCATGTTGACTAAGCAACGTTTTACTCAATGTACGTATATGATTAGACAAGAATGAAGTATATTTTTAAAGAAACTTTTAACTTGAATTTTTTTGTAAATGTGGAAAACTACCTGTATCGGTAATGATGATGATCAATACTGTCATTACACAATCAACAAGAGAATCTGTAACTTTTAACTGGAGAAATACAAAGAGATTTGCTTACTTGGCAGCCGTTTTGATGGTACTGTTGTTTAAATTACAACATAACATACAATCAGACATAGGTGGGTGTATTGCAGTAATGAGAATTTAGCAGAAAATGCAATAAACTACAAAAATAACGAATTATTTTTCTGGAAAGTGATTTTGTGCCATGTTCTGCAGGAATCACCAGGCTGTAAACACACTTTAAAAAATCCTTAAAATGAACCCCATAAATGTTGGAAATTAAAACTCAGACACATAATTACTAGAGGCAACAATAATAATCAAAAGGCGAACATTTATTAAAAAGCAATTTAATAAATGTTTATTGTTTAATTATTATTCATTAAACTTATTAATACATGTTTATATATTAAACCTATGAATATATGTTAATTTCCAACCTATTTTTGGTTCATTTTAACCCAGCATTTTTTAGAGTGTACGTTTGTATAGGAATATGCTGAAGATGCATTTCCAGTTGCAGTCCTGCTGGCCAGTTTTCAAAGCCTAGAATTGAATGTACATTAGGAGTTTGTGTTTCTTTACACATGAACAATAGCAAGCAAACAGAACACTGGTATGTACTCGCTATCAACTGAGATCCTGTGTTCAGAATCAATACCAGGAATCCTCAGGGATCCTAAAAAGAACTACTAATTAGTTAAAATGTATGTTTTTTTTCCCCCTTAATGATGTCTGATGTTGTTAAAGTAAACCAGGAAGGCTCAAATCCCAATACAACTTGTTTCTGGTGACAGAATTCTGCCTTATATGAGCCTTGTCTGGCACAAAGTGAAATGTAACACAACCTTAGCTATCAAAGTTAACGCATGCCATTCAATAAAAACGTTTAATGCATTGAGTTTTTGTCAACAAAGATGGTGTCTGTGTGTTGTGGTGAGGTGGGAATGCCATCCTGGGTGTGTTCAGCCATTGTATTTCCTGAAGAACTGCCCTTCGTTAATAGAGATCTCTGATGATCTGAAGATCTTCTCATAGGCTTTACAGAAATCTCTGCATGTCTATTCTGAACTATTCTGAACTTCTGTAATCTTTAGGATTTCAAACATGCCAAGCAGACACTAGTTGTCAACACAGATTCAACTACAATATTTAATACCCCTTATTTCATCAAAGACGATCAACCCAAGGCTGGTGTCTGAGGCGTTTGCGTGTAAAGATCCTGTACTGTCACTAGCCTCACACTATTGAATAGAAGGAAACGGCGGTCAGTGACTTTTCCTTCCCCTGAAAGAGAATTTCCTCCTGAGCACTCGAACTCTCATTTGAGCTCAGAGAAACTCGCCAACCAGTAACATGGAGAAGCTCTTTCTCCTCTTATTAACACTGGAGCGGTTTTCTGCATTGAGTGAGTATTGATATGATCATTCTTCACTCTTCTGGCTTGTTGAATTTGTTGGTTACAGAGAAAATCCAAGTGAAAATCTTTGAGCTGCTTTGAACTGTTGTTTGAGCTATAGCAGGTTAGCTGAATTGATCAAGTGTGCGTTCATAACATTAACAGGGTATACATTCATAACAGTAATAACAGTATTACATTCATTGTTATTAATATTATGTACATTCATTTTTGGCAAGATCATAATTTTCTTTTTATTTTGGATTTTTTCATATTTATTTCCGAGTGTTCATAAGTTACTGAGCAGTTTACCATTATATAATGTTTATTATTATTATTATTATTAACGCTATTAAAGTATATGATAAATCGTTACTTTAAACTTTAATTTTGTCAGTTTCAACACAATCTCTCACATTTCAAAAACAACCTTCATCGGTCATTTTAAGATCAGTGATAAAGCTGAATTCATTGATTTATATGAATATCTAACACTAGTCGTGTAACAGTTAGTAGAAAAAAAGTTGTTGTTTTTTTGCTGTTGTATTTTAGTAATGAGAATGTGTCCGTGTGGTTTTATCCCCTCACTCCCGATAGCTCAGGTCTGCTGTTTGTGTCAGATGAGGCCTGAGGTCTTTCTGACTGTAGGTTGTAAACTTCTCATTTACAACCTACATTGCTAATGTGTAAGTGGAACGGGAAAAAGCGAAAGGTCTAGATACGCATTTTGTAAAAAAAAATAAATAACTTGAGCTCCATGTTTTTAGAATGTCGAGCGATACTATGAGCGAGACGCTGCAAAAGACGTGAGAGGCGAGCGCAACAGTTAAACATGTCCGTCTAGCTGATGTTTATGCATTTTGATTGATAAGGCCAGAAGTTATAACTGATGGCAAAGACAATTAAATCGATTTTATTGCTAGTTAGCTGTAAAAAAATGTATGTTCATCCAGCATTTAATGTCACTAAAACATTCAAACAGATTAGACAACTGTTACTTTTAACAGGAAGATGAACCTGAGTGTCATCAGCATAGAAATTATATAAGAAGTTGTGTTTCTTAATAATATGATTTAGGGGAATCATACATATAAAGCAAAAAAGAAGAGGTCCCAAAATCGAACCCTGTGGAACACCATAAGGGATTTGACTTTAAGGGATTTAAAAACAATGGTGTTTGTATGCATCAGCAATTTCTACATTAATGGGACCATGTATGCCTAAATCAGATCTCACAGACACATTCATGGGGTTTAAAGATAAAAGTAATTTAAATATATTTGGAATGGTGCAAAAAACACTTTTAATCTTGCAACAAATTGTAAAAAAAAAAAAACATTTTGTATGAATGGCCTCTAAATATACAGAAAAATCTAGAAGACACACAGTTAGATCCTATATTGGCTGCTGATCATTAAATTATCGTGAGTGGAATTAATGATAAGACTTTCTCACCTCAGACTTTCTTTACAATAAAGGGGCCAAAATCCAGGCTTTAGAAATGATGAAGCTGGGTATCTGCACAAGACTTTAGAGCATGATTATCTTCCCCAGGATTGAGAAGATTCAGAGATATTGGTAACACTTTACAATACAGATGTACTAATGTGCATTAATTCATTCTTAAAGGTAGGGTAGGTAATTTCAGAGAGGCTAGCAATAGCAAGCTAGCTTTGAAAGCATCGAATGCAATGATTGGACAAACTTTTTTGGCCCTGAGACTTCCACAGAAGATATATGTAAATTTTTTTTTTTAGAAAAAGTGTTTATAAAAAATTGGCTACACTACGGTTAACTAATGCACATTTAATCTTGAGTTAATGTATGAATGAAACCATTCATTACTGGTTTAGTAAAGTTGTAACATAACGACATCTTTGCAAATCTTTAGAATGATTAATTAAAGCAGACAACTTGGAGTTAAAATCCACAGCTTTGACCGATTGCTTTACTTAACACATCAATTTACACTATTAGTTAATACTAGATGTTGATAGGGAATCAATCCATGATGACACATTAAATTAATAGCAATTCATAAATGACTTAATCAATTAATAAGTTAGACTCTTTATGAGTTGCTGATGTGGTTTAGTTCTTCATGAGTCATACATTAATCATTAAGCATTAGTTAAGCACGAGTTAATGCTTATTAGTGCACCCACATTGTAAAGTGTTACAGAGTTACTCAGAAAATCAAACTAACACATGCACACAATCCTTTTCTTTTCTGGCAGGTGGCTTTCTGATCGCACACACTAATAAAGGCTTGTGTCTGAGCACGGGTGCGAGTGTGGTGGTCCTGAGGAGATGTGATGAGAGCGACCCGTTTCAGCAGTGGATGTGGACCAGCGCCAGGAGACTCAATCACACGCTGGAGTCCAGATGTCTGTGGGTCGATCAGAGAGCTGCCGTCCCACGCCACGCTCGACTGGTCAAACTCAGCGACTGCGACACCGCACCAGCGTGGAAGTGCTACGACAACCAATGGAACTTCGGATTGGCAGAGACGCCGATGTTCCTGAAAAAGCAGGGAATGCGGGTGGTTGTCCGTTCTGGGCAAAGGTACTCAAACTGGTCTATGATAACGGTGGACTCTGAGGGGACACGGGTGACCACGTCTCTCTGCCCCGCCACAGGTCAGCTACAACTTCACTTATATCTATGGAAGCTTGTTTCATGGAATAAAAAAGTAATTGCGACGACTTCTTTTTTCACAATTTGTAATTTTAAAAAGAAAAACAAATTTAAGAAAAAAGTCAAAAAAATGTTTATTCTTTGGTGGAAACGAGCTTCCATCTGTTAACACGTGCCTTGAGAATTAACATTTAGGCTGATTTGACCTGCTTTTGGCGCGCTTGAACAGTGAAATACAGTATAATACAGTACGGTAAAGTGAAGAGGAGTGATTGAATGTTAACATAATCAATAAGGTTACTAACAGTAGCTTGACGAATGTATATTATACCAGACATCAGGCTGCATAATGCTAACACCAGTCTCGTTTCATCAGGCCCATCCACAGTTTCAACAGTGAAATCCACAGGGGAAATGACCACTCTGACAGTCCCTCTCATTACTCAAAGCAGAGCGGTGACCCACCACAGCAACACCGTCAGAAGCAGAACTAAACGGACCGCTACTTCTGGTATAGATGATCTGATGACATTCACAGCCGAAACAGACCTTAAGGAGAACCACACTGAAACGCTGGAGACAGAATCACCATACGATGGCACAGATGCGTCCTCCACCGCTCTGATGGTGACCAGAACCCTTCGTGAACCTCAGAACTTCACCCAGAATATGCTTCACATGACCTCAGATGATCTGGAGCAGACCCATGACCCTCTGATTTCTCAGACAGAGTTCATGTTGTCCACGACAGATGCTGAGCCTTCAGTTTCCTCTGATGCAAGCACTGAAACTCAGACTGATTCTCACACAGAACCGTCAGAAGGTAACAGCATCAGCACTGAGGCACATCATGCATTGACTGAGAGCTCAACCAGAAGTTTACCAGTGTCAAACACAGATGGCGCGTGGACAAATGCCACAACCAAACGCTCAAAGATCATCAAAGACGTTCAGACCATCCTGCCATTCAAAACCAGAACGACCCGAGCAATTACTGAAGTTCTTACCGATACGGATACTATATCTGCTCCAAATACAGCCACCACTTCTGCTAAAGATAGAGCGAGTACATCGACCACCCCGACAGCCCCGTACACATCTACACCTGCCCTGAGCACAGACACATTCACATCAGCGACTGCAGAAACTACAACTACAACTACAACTACGACTACAGATTCAACTACGACTACAGATTCAACTACAACTACAACTTCAACTTCAACTACAACACCTACAACTTCAACAACTCCGACTACAGCTGTAGAAATGTCCACATCTACCACCGTCATCATCACCGCTGCTGCTCCGAGCACCACAGCATCACTTCCACCATCTACAGTCACTCCTACAGCAGCCTCCACATCAACGGTGAGCAGTGACACGCTAGGTCTAGATTCTCACCGATCTGTGCATAGTCTTGTTTAATACTATCAAGAACTTGAGTCTTGAAGAATTCTTGCAAATACAACAGTTCACTAGAGATATTTCAAATGCAAGGTTTCATTGGAAGTTTTGAAATCTGTCTACCAAGCGATGCCAAATCTTTCACATACTGTCTGGCAAAAATCTCAAACTCTAATCTGATTGGCTGTCTGCTTGAGGTTTTCTTGTAACCATAAGAAACTACAGGAAAATCAGTGCTGCCGTTCACAAGACTTTCACACGAGTCACATCAATGCACCGCTCAACACATTTACACTGAAGTAACTTACGTTGCATTCAAGGTTTACACTGCATTGGTTCATGCATTCACTGGGAATCGAACCATGGCATTTCTAGCACAATGCTCTACTGTTTGAGCTACAGCACTATTATGAAGAGATTTGAAATTTAACATCTGATATATGATTTTCATCATAGTCACTATCAGTTTCTCTTTTTAAATTTCTGTTCTATGTTTCTTGTTTTCAGCTTGAAACGACGGAGGCCGTCGGGTGTCTGGTGAACGTAACTGCAACGAGTATTCATATGGATTATTGTCTGATCAATTTCACGACACCTGGAAAATCCTGCAGCTTCATCATGGCCAACACTTCTCACTTCACGGGCTGTTCTGAAGACACGGAGCGACCCAACCATTACACATGCCTGATTAAGGGTCTGATTCCCGGAGATACCTATGTGTTTGAGATCATTTCTCAGATAGATGGCGCTCGCTTGAACGTTACGGTTCAAACCGGTAAGACCGCTTACATTCCTTCATAGCTTTAGTTTTCTCAATCAGAAGATACCTGAGAACAGAAGTGTCTTGAACTGGAAGACACTTCACAATAGCATGCAGTGATTTATGGTTGTTTTTCATTGTTCTTCTTGTTCACATTGATCTGGTGGAACACATTGTTCTGACAGATTTGATAAAGCACCTGCATTCACACAGTGTTTGTGAGCGTCTGTAGACATGCAGGAATTTTAGTGTTTTTTCTCTCAAGTCTTGGCACTCGTGCAGAACAGTGCGTTCTTTCTCCGACTCGCGTTTCCTCACTCAAGGCATGTTCGGACTGCCAAGACAATAACATAAATGAATGATTTCTGAGTTCACAGGGAGACATTCTCTGGACACATATTATGTGTAAACTCTATTGTTAATGGAAAGAGTAGCAGTCATTTAGGAGAGAAGTGTGGTGGTGGGTAAGTTACTCTAAAAGTAATCAGTTCCTAATTATGTTTTCTAGATTGTAGCTCCTCTGAATAGTTCCTGAACATTCCTCATTTCTTAATACTCAATTTCTAAAACATATGAACAAGAATAGAAATCAAATTGTCCTCATAGTACATAAATTATACTGTTGAAGTGTTACGGTTGTGTGGCTGTAATGGACGCACGACGTTGGACAATAAACAGAAAGTCTTTATTTCACAATCTAATAATGAACACACAGGAGAATCATGGAAAAACAACATAAACGCATAGGAGACCGAACACAAAACTGAGGAAACTCTGGACTTAAATAGACGGGGAGAGTAATTATGGTAAAACAGAACAGGTGTGTAAATTAATTAACAACCAAGGAGACTAATTAGGGAACACAGGCAAACCAGAACAGGGAAAACAGAACCAACACAGAACATACATGTTACAAGTACATTATAGTATAAGTTAATTATTACTTATACGTTTGAAAGTTTAAGCTCTCAAAATTCGTCCTGTGAAAACCATTTTGAAATTCTACTTTAAATAGATTTAAAATCAACTTTAAATTTAGAGCCTAAATTTAAGAATTAGATTTTCTGGCAATTTTAGAGTTTATATTATTTTGTAAAATTTGTATAAAATTAAATAAATTTTTTTAGTACAATACATTTGCTTGACAGTGAACCTAAACTTCTATAACCTTTGTACACTTCTTTGAAGCTGCTTTCACTTGTCTTCCTTAGAATGAGACCAGCCTTTGGTCTGTATTTCAAAGCATTCATGAACCACAAGCATTTAGGTTCAGATCTGTTCTCACAATGGCTGGTGACAGTTAACAGGTTAACTGTGTTTATTGGAGGGGTTGATTCTACTAATTTGTGCACCTCGTAATATTTCTGTAGAGGGGTGTACAAATTTAAGTTAAGTTTTATTTAATTACACTTTATTTCAATGGTCCACTTTAGACTTTCAACTAACTACAATTAACTTTGCACCTACATGTCAACTAACCATCATTAATTTGCAACTACATGTCAACTAATTAATTTGCAACTACATGAAATCTAACTAATAAATTTGCAACTACAGGCCAACTAAGTCTCATTATTTGCAACTACATGTAAACTAACCCATTAATTTGCAACTACAGGTCAACTAAGTCTCATTATTTGCAACTACATGTCAACTAATTAATTTGCAACTACATGAAATCTAACTAATTAATTTGCAACTACAGGCCAACTAAGTCTCATTATTTGCAACTACATGTAAACTAACCCATTAATTTGCAACTACAGGTCAACTAAGTCTCATTATTTGCAACTACATGTCAACTAACTCATTGATTTGCAACTACATGAAAACTAACCCATTAATTTGCAACTACATGTCAACTAACTCCCATTATTTGCAACTACATGTCAACTAACTCTCATTATTTGCAACTACATGTCAACTAACTCTCATTAGAGTATTAGTTGACTGTTAGGTTAGGGTTTGGGTTAGTAGAATAAGTAGACATGTAGTTGTAAAGTTACTTATAATCAGTATAATCAGGGAGCATCAGAATAAAGTGTTAGCAGATATATATGACTAATGAGAGTTAGTTGACATGTAGTTGCAAAGATACTTATAGTTAGAAGAATGTCTAAAGTGGACCATCGAATTAAGTGTTACAGTACCTTTTTTTTCAATCTGGTCTCCCGTCAAACTTGTAATAATTTGTACCAGTTAACTTGTTGGGCAAATTGTTTTACTCCTATTACACTCAGATGAAAGAGAAATCAATTCATCAGTCAACCAACAAGCTTTCAAAACAAACTGACACCTGATCATGTTCCAGTGAAGCCTGACCCCTGACCCCCAAGCTCTCACCTCTGACCCCATCTGAACAAACTCATGTTTGGAGTGAACTCATTTAAACAGCGATGAAAGACCAGGCCTTGAATGAGGTAGATCTGTGGGGATTGTGACCCAAATTAATCTTCTGTTCTCATCACCGTGTTGTGTTCTTTTTCACACAGTGACAGTGAATGGGAACTGAGGCTTTCATTCATATGATCTGTGCACTATATTCTTACTAATCTGAAGCCATGCAACAACTTCAATGTCTGGGTTGTGTAATGCTACTGCTCTATGAAATATGAGTCAAATTTGACTACAAATGAGCTTAGCATTATAAAATATGTGACTGTGCTGTATATTTTTATACATGCTGAGTAACTGAAGCTTTTTCAGACCGAGACAAAGGCAGGATTTTGGTGAATTAGAGTAGAGCTGTGTATCCTTTTCCTAAGCCAATACGAGACAAGGTTTGCTCATTTTACAAACTGCAGTGGTGTATAAAGTACTCAAAAACCATACATGAGTAAAAGTATAGATATCTTACCAGAAAATGACTTTGGTAGAAGTTAAAGTCACTGTTTAGAATGTTACTTGAGTAAAAGTTTAAAAGTATGTGATATTTTTTGTACTTAAGTACGAAAAGTATTTTTTTGATATTAAACATACTTAAGTATTGAAAGTAAAAGTACAAGTAAATGTAAAATACAATAAGAGCAAAAAAAAAATTATTAAAAATTGTTCTATACACAGATTGAGCAGCAAGATTGTGTTCAGTTTTAACTCTCTTACATTTTGTTTCTTTGAATTAAAAAAATTGCTAAATGTTCATTGTAATTTTTAAATATAAAAAAACTTATATTAATTATACACTGATCATTCATGTTAATTCATAGTGCATTATAACTAATGTAAGAGACAACTTTAAAATGTTAAAATGTAAATGTTGAAATTAAAAATGAACAATACTTTTATTAACCTTATTTAATGATACAAATGGACTCTTATTGTAGTGTTACCATTTCATATAAATCCAAACAGTTATGCTTAAAAATTACCATCTTTAATTACCATACTTTCACACATTATTTGCCTCTATTTTAGAAAACTTGATGATTATCTAATCAAAATATGTGTTACAGTGCCGATAAAAAAAAGAACTGAAATCGAACACATTTCTGATTTGTTATGTTTCTTTCGCTGCATGATGAGAATACAGTTTAAATATGCAACTTCACTGGATAATGAATGCATAACAGCGAACAAATGGACATAAACTAATGCAAATGAATGGGAACAATTGTGACATTCAACAGTTGGTGTTTTGTTTTAACCACTTGAGGTATTGCTAATGTTAGCAACTCTCAGCCTCGACGGCAAACATACTGCTGTTCTACGATAATGCAGCATCTACTCAACAAACGAATTACTTTATAGTGATATGAAAACATGTCCTGTAGTGTACACTGTATTTAAATCTGTTTTTGAAGTGTCCCGCTCTGTACAGTGAGCAGCCTCACGTCACGTGTCAAAACAAACTCTACGAGGCATCAGTGATAGTTTTTATTGATAGTACTGTATAATTAATGACAGCACACTCTTCTCAGCCGCTCCAGCAACGGACGCAACCCAGAAAATGAAATTAACCGCGGTTGTGCGAGCACTTCTTTGCACATGCTTGCAGTCTGTGTTCTTCCGACTTTATTTTGTAGTAAGTAACGAAAATGCTTTGGGAAAATGTATCGGAGTAAAAGTATAAATTTTATTTAGGAAATGTAGTGGAGTAAAAGTAAAAGTTGACAGAAATATAAAA
This sequence comes from Anabarilius grahami, assembly GCA_003731715.1. Lineage (NCBI taxonomy): Eukaryota > Metazoa > Chordata > Actinopteri > Cypriniformes > Xenocyprididae > Anabarilius > Anabarilius grahami. The sequence continues at coordinate 183,768 of RJVU01043840.1, forward strand.
ACTCAAGTAAAGTACAGATTCTCCCAAAAAATACTTAAGTACTGTAACAAAGTATTATTACTTCGTTACATTACACCACTGACAAACTGTAATGTATAGCTTAAACATACAACAACTGCAGTTCCCAGCATGCACCCAGCAATCATGTGTGCGTGTTGAGTGTCATTGCGGTTTGTATGTTGTCTGGGTTAAACCATCAGAGCAGAAAGTCTCTACAACAGACAGATGTGTCTGAACGGCACATATCAGTCCACAGATAGGCTTGAGTTGGTCAAACTGGTGGAAATGGATAGACTAAGTAAACAACTCGGATTCAGATTCAAGTGGCTTTATTGTCATGGTAAAAACTCTTTACATTGCCAAAGCATTGGTATCATTAAATTACAGACAAATTACAGACAAATTAAACAGCTTACTTTTTTAATGTTCTTACACCAAACAGTTTGATCATTCGTGTTATAAATCATTTATGTGCACTCTTTTTACACTGGTACATTTTGATCATGTTCCACAGGACGCAGAAACACATCTAACCAGCTGTTGCGTTTACTCCTAACCAAAGGCCATCGGCTTTTTTATCGTTTTTTCCAGGATATTTTCAGCTCGCCTCCTCCCTTCCTGCTTTACCAGACGACCCGCCTACATATCCTGCCTTTTACTGCCCATTATTACCCATGATGCACACACACTCATGTATTGTCACATACACTCACTCCTGAACTGTGTGTCTTCACCTCTGCTTGAGGAAACACTGGTGATGAGATGATGGTGAATATTTCACCAATGCTGACTGAGTTAATTCTGTCATTATTTACTCATCCTCGTGTCGTTCCAAACCTGTTTGACACAAAAGAAGATTTGCTTTGGTTACCACTGACTCCCAGACATTTCTAAAAATACCTTTTTATGTTTCACAGAAGAAAGAGAGTCATACAGGTTGAGAACGGCATGAGTCAGAGTTCATCTTTAATCCAGATGACTTTCTTCAGTTTCTACACTAAAGCATATGTTTAGCAGAATGTTCACGTTGCTCTTTTCCATACGGTGAAACTGAAAGAGAACCTCAAGCGCCACTCAAACGGCACCTTTTAACCTGGACTGTCTCAATCGCTTATGTTGTTGTGAGGCATTTGTTGAGCGGACTGAGATTTCCACTTCATTTACAACTCTTGTTCTGTTTCTCACACAAAGCTTCACAACTCCTGGTCATTGTCCACTTTCACTGTATGTTCTGCTAAACATCCCCTTTTGTGTTCCACAGAAGAATGAAAGTCATTTGAGCTTTTCATGACAGGAGGGTGAGGAAATGATGACAGAATCTTTCTAGTTTTTACCTCATTAAAAACCTGTTAACTGTCACCATGCTTTTTGAACATAGGTGTGAAAATGCACTATCCAAAAATGAAAATGAAAGCTTTAAAATACAGATCTAAGGTTGGTCTCTTTTTAAAGAAGACGCTCGGCAGTTTATTGCTGACATGAAAGAAGTTTTAATGTTAACAGGTTAAGTCACTAAGGCATGTAGTGTAGTAGACCTCCAGTGACATCAGGTAAATGTAAAGACTCACCTGTCGTTTCTGTAGCTCCTGCTCCCGTCACATCATTGACTCTGCAGAGCGACGGCAGTCAGGACTCTCTTAAAGCCGTCTGGATTCCTGCAGTCGGATTCGTGGACTCCTACCAGCTCTCTCTGTCTCCCCCCGGCTCCTCTGAACCGGCCCTTACCCTTTCTCAAAACACGTCTCAGTGGGTTTTTAGCGGCTTGACACCTGGAAACGTCTATCAGGTGTCGGTGAAGACGAAGAGTGGAGAACTAACAGCTGAGACCAGGAAGACAGGAAGAACAGGCAAGAAATATATTGTCTGTAGAGCTTCAGTTTAAAAATGTACCACTATAAAACTGATTTTATATGAATACACAGATACTATAAGATATGCATATATGAATAACAAATGATTCATTGCCTTGTCAACTACAGGGAACTTTAATTTTCCACAACTTTCACTAACATTTTGTAAAGGTGAAGATAAACCATTCTTTAATGTTAAATGTTAAAGTTCTTGGAATATTACAAATAAATGTTCAAAGAATTTTAAAATAACATTCTAATCATGGTTTTAATGTTTTTGAAACATCAGTAATGTTTTTAGAGCATGAGCTTGTTTGCTTGGAGCCAGTGGTTCATAGATAGAAATAAACTGAGCTTCTGTGTGTTGTTGTTGTGTCTGCTGCTCATCAGCTCCAGGACGGGCGGCTCATCTGAAGCTGGAGGCCCTGAATGAGAAGAGTCTGCGCTTGTCCTGGTCTCCTCCTGACGGCAGCTGGGATTTCTACCGGATCCTGCTGTTCAACGGCTCATCTGTGCTGATGAACCGCACCGTTGACAGGAATCTGCAGGAGTTCAGCTTCACCAACTGGACTCTGATTCCAGGCCGACTCTACAGAGCGTCCGTCAGCGTGGAGAGCGGAGATCTGAGCTCAGCCGCAGACTGCCACGGGAGACTAGGTGTGTGAATGATTCAACTACTTTAAGTGAACTTGAAGTGAGCACACTTTCATTTCTGTTTCTTAAAGGGGACCAACTATACCCCTTTTCACAAGATATAATATAAATCTCTGTCAGCTCAAAAGTTTCAGCTCAAAATACCCCACAGATCATTTATTATAGCTTGTCAAATTTGCCCCATTTGGGTGTGAGCAAAAACACGCCGTTTTTGTCTGTCCCTTTAAATGCAAATGAGCTGCTGCTCCCGCCCGATTTCCAGAAGAGGGCGGAGCTTTAACAGCTCAACAACAACAAAGCTGGAGAATCTCACGCAGCCAAAATGAGGATTGTCAGTAACGGTGTTCAGCCTTACATTGATCAAACCGGAGTCGACACTGATGGAGAGACTCAGGAAGAAGTTACAACTTTTAGAATGAAACTGGACGTTTCTGAATGGTTAGTGGATAAATGTATGTAGTTGCTGTGGAGTTGATTCAACTCATCCACTAGCATGTGCCGACATGTTCATCTTTTGTGTTGAATTGACCCTCGTTTGTGAAGCAGTCCGGCGTAAAATGACGGCATGTCAACAACACTCTACTACAACAACTCTTCCTCTTCTCTAAAGCAGCCCAACATGGCCCCGCCCCCTTTGTTGTGTGTTCTCGGGGGAGGGGTTTATGTAAATTTTAGGGTTAGTGATGTCACCAACCCGGGAAGGAGCTCGTTGTAGTCCCTACCAGCCGTTTGTTGTAGTCCTTAAAAAGCAATTTCTGTGAAAGACAATATCTCTCTTTGCATTGAACTTTGAGCGTCGTAACTTTGCAGATGTTGTTTATTCTCAAACAGCAACATTACACACTAACTAGAGTTAAAAAAGTCAAATCATAATCAACCACCCCTTAAACACACTTCTAAAAAGTGAACTGAAAATTTGACTATGAGCACACAAATCTCCCAAATTGAACAATATATATTCTTTTTGTAAATGAATCCCAGCTTGAACACGCAGAACAGATTCACTCAAATATAACATATTTAGAGACCACTGTCCATATTTAGATATTTAGTGTCCATAGCTAGAGACCAGAATAGTTCAGACCAGGCATATGAGACATGAAATATTCCTTGTTCCTCTCTGTTTAGCTCCCCGGCCCGTTCAGTTGTTGAACATCCGTCACAGTAGCGAGACGTCTCTGAGCGCTGTGTGGACCCGTCCTGTCGGCGAGTGGGACAACTACACCGTCCTGCTGAGGGACGGAGACACGACTGTGGACAGAAGGACATTAGATCATGATGTTCAGCAATGCAGCTTCAACAACCTGACGCCTGGACACACCTACACGATCACTGTGACAACCAATAGTGGAGATCTGAGTAGCTCCGCCCACGTCACAGGAAACACCAGTGAGTCATTCAGATGTCCAGAGTGGAGCTTTATTGAACTGCTGCAGGGTTCTGTTTGATTTGTAGTCACTGTGTTGAACTGTATTTGTGTGTGTGGTCAGTCCCTGCACAGGTCACACACCTGCAGGTCAGCAATCAGGGCAGCACAGATGCTCTGCAGGTACGCTGGGACAGGGCAGTCGGAGAGGTGGATCTGTACCGGGTGCTCCTCATCCACGACAGTGTGGTCATGAAGAACGAAAGCGTGCCGCCCAACGTCACCTCCTACCACTTTCAGGGCCTGCGGTCTGGCGCTCTGTACAGGACGGTGGTGACCACTATGCACAGGAACGCCCTCTCACGCCAGACGGTGGCTGATGGACGCACAGGTGCCACACACACAACATCACACACAATCACACACACAGGGTGCTTATTACGCAAGAGTAACAGTGTGATAAGTGAGGCTGGCATGCACTGCACTTAAAGAAAACTGAACGCTGTGCTTAGTTTCTTCAGAATGTCAGTGAGGTTTTCTTGAAGGATGACACAGGTACGCTGAACTTCACACGCACTCTTATCTGGAGCTGCAGGAATGCTCCTGGAATTTTCAGGAAGCCTTGAATATGTCAAGGTCATTTGTGCGACTTCCTGCAGGGAATGTTGTTGTGGAGGGAGGATGTTGTTCTCTTTTGAGCGAACAATCATACTTAAACTCAACATTTTATTATTGTTACCAAAGTAACAAGTAGCTTGTCTTCAGAGTCACTCGTAAGTTTAGACATTGATACTCCTCGACATTACATCTTTATCTTATATTAATAAAAAAAAATCATTGTTAAATTATTTAAACAATTATATAAATCTGAATATGTAATTTATAGTCAAGTCACATTTATTTATTTTATTTTAACGCGTTATTCAATTCAGATTGTTTCAAAGCAGCTTTACAGGGTTAAACGGGAAGATAATGATCAGTGACGCAAACACAATTCAATTCTGACAATAGTGTCATTATTCAGATCAAGTCAGTTCAGTGTTGATTCAGTTCAGAAACTGTATATGAAATTAGTTTAATTCAGCTTTAAGCAAATTTAAATTAATTTATACATAAATATATCATTCAATTTGCAGCAGTGATTGCCTTAAGACTACAAGAATGTTAAAGTTCAAAATTGCAGTTTGTGAGCCGTAACATCCGTGAATCTGAGGAGTTTATGGCTGTGTTTGGAGTAGCATTTGTAATAATAGGGTTTAATATAACTTACAGCTGCATATTCACATTTAATCACTTACCCAGACAATATGTATATGTAATAATATTGAAAACAAACATACAGAATAAATAAAGCACTACCAGCCATCATGATCATATTTTTCTTTATTAATTGAATAAACAAAGTGCTTTTTGTGGCTCTGCACTTCTTTTGCAGTGAAGTTTATATAGGTACATGTTGTGTGTCGCTCAGTTCCAGCCGCTGTGAGAGACGTGACGGTGAGCAACAACGGGCGCATGGACTTCCTGAGTGTGTCGTGGAGAGCAGCTGAAGGAGACGTGGACAGTTACTCTGTCACTCTGAGAGATCAGGAGAGAACGGTTCATACGCTCACTGTGTCAAAGTCCAGTACGGAGTGTGTTTTTAAGTCTCTGGTGTCTGGACGTCTCTACAACATCTCCGTCACCAGCCGCAGTGGAGAGTATGAAAACCACACCATGGTTCAGGGGCGCACACGTAAGAATATTCCTAAGCAGTTTTGTCCCATTTTAGTTACTGTAATGGAGGTGTTTGCAGTTGGTTTTCACATTATTCTATGTTTCTCTGCTCTAGAACCTTCCACAGTGTTGAACCCTACAGCCACACACATGGCTCGTGATGACCATCTGAAGGTCTACTGGCGCCACGCAGCTGGAGACTTTGACTACTATCATGTCTCCATCAAGCACAACAACATCTTTCACCAGAACAAGACAGTCTCCAAGACTCAGAATGAATGTGTGTTCAGTGAGCTGGTACCAGGCCGACTCTATACTGTGATTGTCAGTACATGGAGTGGAAAATATGAGTCTAGTGTCTCAACTCATGGAAGGACATGTAAGTATGCCTATACTGGTTTACTGTAGCTCTGACGAACCATAGCTCATTTTACTGTAGTTCTGTAGCTCCATAGTTCATTTTATTGTAGTTCTGAAGAACCATAGCTCATTTTACTGTAGTTCTGTAGCTCCACCGTTCATTTTACTGTAGTTCTGTAGCTCCATAGTTCATTTTATTGTAGTTCTGAAGAACCATAGCTCATTTTACTGTAGTTCTGTAGCTCCACCGTTCATTTTACTGTAGTTCTGAAGAACCATATCCCATTTTACTGTAGTTCTGTAGCTTCAGAGTTCATTTTACTGTAGTTCTGTAGCTCCACAGTTCATTTTACTGTAGTTCTGTAGCTCCACAGTTCGTTTCTAACTGTAGTTCTATAGCTCCACAGTTCATTTTACTGTAGTTCTGTAGCTCCACAGTTCGTTTTTAACTATAGTTCTATAGCTCCATAGTTCATTTTACTGTAGTTCTGTAGCGCCACAGTTCATTTTACTGTAGTTCTGAAGAACCATAGTTCATTTTAATGTAGTTCTGTAGCTTCACAGTTCATTTTACTGTAGTTCTGTAGCTCCACAGTTCGTTTTTAACTGTAGTTCTATAGCTCCACAGTTCATTTTACTGTAGTTCTGTAGCTCCACAGTTCATTTTACTGTAGTTCTGAAGAACCATAGTTCATTTTACTGTAGTTCTGTAGCTCCACAGTTCATTTTACTGTAGTTCTGAAGAACCATAGTTCATTTTAATGTAGTTCTGTAGCTTCACAGTTCATTTTATTGCAGTTCTGAAGAACCATAGTTCATTTTATTGCAGTTCTGTAGCTTCACAGTTCATTTTACTGTAGTTCTGTAGCTCCACCGTTCATTTTACTGTAGTTCTGAAGAACCATATCCCATTTTACTGTAGTTCTGTAGCTCCACAGTTCGTTTTTAACTGTAGTTCTATAGCTCCACAGTTCATTTTACTGTAGTTCTGTAGCTCCACCGTTCATTTGACTGTAGTTCTGAAGAACCATAGTTCATTTTAATGTAGTTCTGTAGCTCCACAGTTCATTTTACTGTAGTTCTGAAGAACCATAGTTCATTTTATTGCAGTTCTGTAGCTTCACAGTTCATTTTACTGTAGTTCTGTAGCTTCACAGTTCATTTTATTGTAGTTCTGTAGCTTCACGGTTCATTTTTCTGTAGTTCTGTAGCTCCATAGTTAATTTTAGTGTAGTTCTGAAGAACCATATCCCATTTTTACTGTAGTTCTGTAGCTTCAGAGTTCATTTTACTGTAGATCTGTAGCTCCACAGTTCATTTTACTGTAGTTCTGTAGCTCTACAGTTCATTTTACTGTAGTTCTGTAGCTCCTCAGTTCGTTTTTAACTGTAGTTCTATAGCTCCACAGTTCATTTTACTGTAGTTCTGTAGCTCCACAGTTCATTTTACTGTAGTTCTGAAGAACCATAGTTCATTTTAATGTAGTTATGTAGCTTCACAGTTCATTTTATTGCAGTTCTGTAGCTTCACAGTTCATTTTACTGTAGTTCTGTAGCTCCACAGTTCATTTTACAGTAGTTCTGAAGAACCATATCCCATTTTACTGTAGTTCTGTAGCTCCACAGTTCATTTTACAGTAGTTCTGTAGCTCCACAGTTCATTTTACTGTAGTTCTTTACCTTCACAGTTCATTTTATTGTAGTTCTGTAGCTTCACGGTTCATTTTTCTGTAGTTCTGTAGCTCCATAGTTAATTTTACTGTAGTTCTGAAGAACCATAGTTAATTTTACTCTAGTTCTGTAGCAGGGCATTTCCTCCAAAGAGACAAGTGCTTTCTCAAAAAAACACTAAACACATTAAAAACTGTTTATAAATCATTTATTTTTCAAAAGTAAGTCTGTATTTTAGTTAGTATGTAATTTAGTTAACTAATTATTTTGCTTAATAGTTTAGTTACCACAGTTCTACGGTTACTTAGTCCATAGAATTGTTTACTGTAATTATATGGTTTAATTTATTGAAGATATTTGGCTTTGTAGTTTAGTTTACTGTAGATGCATGGATTTGTAGTTTGCTGTAGATCTGTTATTCTGTAGTTTAATTTACTGCAGTTATGTTGTTCTGTAGTTTAGTTTATGGTAGCTCTGTAGCTCTGTAGTATATTTTACCATGGTTCTGTAGTGTAGTTTACTGTAGTTCTGTAGCTTTGCATTGTTATTTACCACAGTTCTGTAGCTTTGCCGTGTTGTTTACCACAGTTTTGTAGCTCTGTTGTATATTTTTCCATAGTTCTGTAGTGTAGTTTACCATAGTTCTGTAGCTCTGTAATGTATTTTACCATAGTTGGTAGCTCTGTAGTTTAGTTAACTGTAATTGTTTTGCCTATTAGTTTAGTTACCACAGTTCTACAGTTAATTAGTACAGTTTACTGTAATTCTGTGGTTTAGTTTACTGTAGTTACATGGATTTGTAGTTTGCTGTAGTTATGTCATTCTGTAGTTTAATTTACTGCAGTTACGTTGTTCTGTAGTTTAGTTTATGGTAGTTCTATAGCTCTGTACTTTAGTTTACTATTATTTTATTCTCTCTCTCTCAGTGCCAGCAGGAGTGAGGAACCTCTCACTAGCTGACAGTGGCACAGAGGATCTACTGGTGACGTGGGTCTCTGCTCCTGGAGATGTTGATCATTATGAGGTTCAGCTGCTGTTTAATGACATGAAGGTGTTTCCACCCATCACACTGACCAGCAGCACGAACAGATACCTGCTCTCATCACTCACTCCTGGAAGACTCTACAAAATTGTGGTGTCCACCTTCAGCGGACCAAACCTCAGCGTGCAAGTTATCAAAGGCAGAACAGGTACGTCTCACTGTTGCATGTGGATATCGGAGAAATATTGTAGTATAACAGTTGAAAAATGTGGTTATCTTTCAAAATCTTAAAGGTTTTGCTGTTTTCTTTATATTTCAGTTCCCAGTAAAGTGAAGAACATTCATATCAGTAATGACGGTCAGAGCAGCAGTCTGAGAGTGAATTGGACTCCTGGACAGGGTGATGTGGACTGGTACACTGTGTCCCTGTCTCAGATGGGCGGTCGGGCTGAGGAGAGATCAATCCTTAAACATGTGAACGAGATGAGTTTCCAGGGTCTACTGCCAGGACAGCAGTACACAATAACCATTACATCAATCAGTGGATCTCTTATCAATAACAGCACAGAAACAGGACGAACAGGTGAAATAACAATTTATGGTGTTTTTCCATTGGTGTCTTTTATCGTTTTGTTGTTGCTGTTGTTTTATAAAAGCAATTACCATGCCTATCAACATCATGGTAAAATCAACCTGGAGTGGTTTATTGATTAAATGTCCAGACACTGAACTGTGTTTTGAATTATTCTGTCAATATAAATACTGAAACATTCAGTTTAAGCCTACTTAAACCCATTTCTAAATTCAGACAGATCAATATAATCCAAGCATCAGTTCCTCTATTACTAATTTCCTCTCTTGAAACCCTGCAGTTCCCTCCTCGGTGACGGCTCTACAGGTGGAGAACCAGCGCAGCACGTCCAGTCTGTTGGTGTCGTGGCAGGCGGGTCGAGGAGTGTACGACAGCTATCGGCTACAGCTTCTGGATGAGAGGGGATCTCTGGTGTCTAATAGCTCTCAAACCGCAGAAACCAGTCAGCATTATTTCAGACAGCTCACTCCAGGGAAAAAATACCACATCCTGATGCAGACCATCAGTGGAGGAATCAGCAGCAAAGATGTCACTGCTGAGGGCAGAACCTGTGAGTAGATTGTCTTTGTCTTAGTTTTAACATGTGATAATACAGCAGATGAACTTGCCTGTTCAGTGTCTGAACATGTGTTTGTTGTAGGTCCAGCATCTGTCAATGACCTGTCCGTTTTAAGCAACACAACCACAAGCCTGTCGTTCCACTGGGCTCCGCCGGACGGGGAGTTTGAGGGATTTGATGTTTTTCTGTATAATGGAGATGAAAGCTTGCATGATCAGAAACCAGGAATGATGATCATGCAGGACTGTTCTTTCCATAACCTTCGACCTGGGACGCTGTACAAGGTGGTTGTTCTGACCCGCAGTGGAGATCAGACCAACGACACATCCATCTGGGCCCGGACAGGTGAACAACATACACAAATTAGTTTTTTAGTGTAGTTATGTGATATAGTTTAATGTTGTGGCGGTTTAACAGAAAACACGATCATATATTCATCACAGTTACTATTTTGTTCACATTTGACCAAGAAAGTCAAGTCAACAAATACTGTAAAACCTGTAGTAAATGTCCATACTCTAATCAGTAGCTTGGTTAAACATGTTTTGCAGTTCCTGCGGCTGTGACGTTCTTGCGTGCTGACAGCAGAAGAAGCTCTGAGAGTCTGTGGTTGAGCTGGAAACAGGCCGGGGGTGAAGTGAGCAGCTACACCCTCCTGATCTACAACCCCAATGGGACTCAAGAAGCAGAGCAGAGTCTGGGACCAGAGAGCAGAAGTCATGTGTTTCAGAGCCTGGTGTCTGGACGACTCTACCAGGCTGTTGTCCTTACACACAGTGGAGATCTCACTAACATGGCAACTACTAACGGCAGGACGGGTAAGAGCTATCTTAAAAGACCTGAAGATAGGTCATTGGTCGAGTTTTCTTCATCATAACCGCACAATCAGTACTTTTTAATTGTAGTACTGTTTCACTTTATGGCTTTGATATGTTGTAGACCCCAGGCCACCGGTCTCGTTCTCTTTTGGAGAAATCACTAACACCTCACTAGAGATGACCTGGAGTAGTCCAGAAAACACGGATTATGATGACTTTGACCTTCAGTGGAGCCCCAGGGACCATCTGTCTGTGTTCAACCCCTACCACAACCCCAAATCCGGCAACCGTATCCTTAAAGGGATGTACCCCGGCCGGCAGTACAACATCAGCCTGCGTACGGTCAGTGGTGCTGGAACCAACACCCCCACCTACAGCCTTCCCATCTACAGGAGCATCAGGACAAGTCAGTGACACACATGTATAAGAATTAGTTTATCAGTCCTCTCTGCTTGTCCAAACCAGTCGACATGAAAGTAGTTGCACTAGGCTTCTCTTCCCTATTTTGATGTATATGTGAGTGAAATGGCTTCTAGAACAAGAACAAATGTAGGGCAGAGCTTGATTCTGTCCATGGGGAATTGATTAGATGGTTGTGGTTTGCTATTGGTCGATCTCATATGAGTGACAGGTTGTCCCAAGTATCTCATGCTTAATATTACGGTAATAAACTGTAGGTATGTCACTAGTTCTTGTCACTAGTGAACTGTGTGTTTTTTCCTGTCTTCAGAGCCCGAGCGTGTTCAGAGTCTGCACTGCCGTCCTCAGAACTCCACAGCCATTTCCTGTTCCTGGAATCCGCCAGAAGCTGACTTTGACTCGTACAGCATTGAGTGCTTGAGAAAGGACTCTCAGGAAATGGTGTACTCACAGCGTACGGTCAAAGAGAACACCGTCTATCTGATCAAAGATCTGGAGCCTCATAAACAGTACATGGTCTCCGTCAAAGTCATCTCTGACAGCATGACCAGCGAGGCGGTCATGGAAAATGTTGTCACAATGATAGACCGTGAGTTAGGGTTTTTCATTTGATATAAATAATCAATTTCTGTCTGTAATGTTTACTGAATAGGCTTGTTGTTCATGTGTTCTCAGGTCCACCTGTGCCCTCGACTCGAGTTGATGGGAATGCAGTTCAGATCACCAAGTCAACCATATTCTTCCAGTTCAACTGCAGCTGGTTCAGTGATATCAACGGCGCTGTGAAATTCTTCACCATCATCGTAACCGAATCTGATGGTTGGGAGACATTTTTCTATCATTTCAGCATTATGCACAGATTGTCTCCTTACACAACAAAAGTAATGCAGTGATTCCTCTCTTTGGTTAGATCCAGACAGTGAAAACCAGCAGCCATACCAACATCATCCTCTTCCTTCATACCTGGACTACAAATCCAACAACTCTGTCAAAGCGTATCAGACCAGTTACTTCCGTAGCCACTGTGACGAGAGCCAGAGCACAACGCAGGAGTTTGAGATTCATCTGGGATCGGGCATGGAGAGTCTTGGAGGACGGTGTGATCAGAAAGAACCACTGACTGATACAGCTCAGGATCAGTCGATCTTCTGCGATGGGCCATTGAAACCCAAGACAGCATACAGGTGATGGTCACTCAGTAGCCTGTGCTGTTGGTTGCTAGTATTGACCGATGTGTCCAAAACTTGACCCATGTATCAGGAGATGGATCAGGGTTAAACCTACCCTTCCCCTCACAGTTAGCCCTCGAACACAAATGATTGTAAGCTGGTCACATCTGTGAAGGTTATGTGAAGGTTAAATGCTTGCCAATGCTGCCATCACACTAACATTTGAGTCTGCAGTTGGGTTATGGTTGGTGATCTCTTCAACTGTTTGTCTCATGATTTTCAGACTCAGTGTTCGAGCGTTTACGAAACTGTTTGATGAGGATCATGAGGACTTTCTCTCTCCACTCTACACTGATACGTACCTGTCCAAGCCCTTCATGACAGATGCAGGTATTACACACAGCTCAGCCATACTGATGGATGATCGGTAAGATGTGTTTGTTAACTCTTCCTATCTGTGTGTGTTCAGAGCCATTGACTGGGGTCATCGAAGGGGTCAGCGCTGGACTCTTCCTCATCGCCACCATGGTGGGATTAATTGTCCTGCTCATCTGCAGACAAAAAGTCCACAAAATGTGAGTCCATCTTTATCAGTACATCAAATCTAAAGCTCAAATCAGCGCTGTCCTAAACATCATCAAGTAACATGACGTGAAGGTCAAGTATTGTAACCCATACGCAGAATGTGTCCTCTGCATTTAACCCATCTAGTTAGTGCTTTCACATTAGGAGTAGTGAGCACACACACTGCACACCTTGGACACACACACCCGGAGCAGTGGGCAGCCAATCACTGTGGTGCCCAGGGACCGACTGGGGATTAGGTGTCTTGCTCAAGGGCACCTCAGTCATTTCCTGTAGGTATTGAGAATTGAACCCGCAACCTTCAGGTTACCAGACTGACTCTCTAACTATTAGACCACGACTGCCCCAAGGTTTTTCAGGGGTGGAAAGAAGTTTGAAATACCTTTACAGTGGTATACTTTTAGCGGACATCCATTTAGCGAACAACGTTTATATGAATGTGTTGCACAATTTCCTCTTAATAACAAAATAAACACACAACAAAAATGATAGTGGTGAGAAAACAGCAGTTCAGAAAGCATCTGATCATAGTGATGTGGATGTTTGCAGCAGCTCTGTGATTCGACACTCAAGTCAAGTAAAGTCGCTTTTATCTATATAGCACTTTATACAATAGATCACTTTAAACCAAACAGCTTTACAAATATTAAACATGAAAAACAATGTTGCTTTTAAATGAGAATTACACTTATATTTCTACTATAAAGCTCTCCAGTATATACAGTATGTTTTCATTGCTTTTGCGCTTTTTTACACCCTTCCCTCGCTAACTTCCCTCGGCCCCATTCACTCAGATGTACATCATTGCTTACGCTGCACAAATCTACTACTAACGACCTAAACCCTCGATCACTTGGAATCTGTTATGAGAGTTACTGTTGTGATGGCATTTCTATAGCGCATTGTGGTCTATGTGTTGCATTGTGAAGTGTACATATTGAGTATACTCGCTCCCTCTGTCAAAATTGAGGGGTTGATGTTCTGTCCAAATAAACTTCCTCGTCCACTTGACGAAGTTGAATGCATTTCAGAATGGCGGCGGGGATTCTTCCAAGGGGAAGTGCTTAGGGAAGTTCACGAGTGTGTGTCTAAAAGTGGAGTTAAGCGCAGCCTTACAACGTGTTAACACTGCCGCAACAGCTAAAAGCAGTCCAGACTGGAAGCAACCAGTAGCAAAATTCATATCAGAACTAGAGCGCTTGGAGTACGTCAGAAAAAGATCTGTTCATCAGTTTACTGTAGGCAATTTGTCGTGTTGTATCGTGTCGCGCTGCATCCAGTGTAGACAGCATTACTGATTATAATGGGTTCTGGTTGCTTTTGTTGCGTCACGTCACACTGGTTTAGTATTGACTAAACAAAGTGATATGTGTTTGCTTATTGTAGTATCAGGAAGTCTTTATTATTTAGTCATAACAGGTGTTTGTCTTTTCCAGGAGTGCACAAGAGCCTGTGGTCAGAATGAGTTTGAGAAGAGAAAGACCGTCAACAGGAACACACGTCATTGTTAGAGGGTACGAACGGCTGCATTTATATTATCAATAAAGCTTATTATAGCAGTTTACTGATGTGTTGTTTTATTTTCATTATAAAAAAGATATTTTATATATCAGGAAATACTATACTATATACATTCATTGATTTTAAAAGCATAAATTCTTATAACAATGTTATTTTCCTCTGTGTTTTAGGAACCGCCGTGTCTCGAGGTACTGTACTGCATCACATTCACAGTAACTGCAGACCGCATTAAGATTGATGCTCCTGAATCACATTACAATTGCGTGCAATTATGTTATATTTATGTATTATAACTGAGCATATTTTTAGGGACATGTATTTTCAAACTGACTTTTTCATTATACTGTATATTCTTTCAATGAGCTCTGAATATTTCCATTATCTATTATAAGATAGTGTTGTCTTTTTCTAACACAGCCCCATCAGTATCTCAAATTTTGAGGCACATTTAACTAAACTTCGAGCAGATTCAAACTACCTCCTTTCTGAAGAATATGAGGTAAAATGTCCTCCTTATTTCTTAATATGATATTCGACAGGATTCATGTTTCAGATTGAACACGATGATTCTTTGTTTTGCTTTCAGGACCTGAAGGATGTTGGTCGAAACCAACCACAAGACTCAGCGTTATTGCCTGAAAACAGAGGCAAAAATCGCTACAACAATATACTGCCTTGTACGTCTATACAAATCAGAGTCTTCATTAAAAGATCTAATATTATTCCAATATATTTTTTTCTTAAACAGTGGTTTATTTTGACAGATGACTCCACTCGGGTGAAGCTGTCCTATGTTGACGACGACTCCTGCTCGGATTATATTAACGCCAGCTATATTCCTGTAAGATCTTTGGTCATGGAAGTACATTAATGACAAAAGGCAAACGTCTTAGATTTAAAAAAAAGAACTAATGCATTAATTGAGTTTTTTGAGCATGCATTTTGTGAATTTAACATGGTTGTGTAATTAAGTACATATTTCAATTAAAAACCATGATTTCATCATTAAAAATACAGTAAAAAGTAGTAGATATAGTTTACATGAAATCATAAAGTATCTATCCAATGACAGTTGACCAAAGGTATCACATGGTTTCTTTTGAAGGGCAATAACTTTAGACGGGAGTACATCGCGACTCAGGGTCCTTTACCCGGCACTAAAGACGACTTCTGGAAGATGGTCTGGGAGCAGAATGTGCACAACATAGTTATGGTGACTCAATGTGTTGAGAAAGGAAGGGTATGTGCAAATGATCACGCACCATTCTTCTTCTCCTGAGGCTCTTTTGGCATCAACTCAGTGAATTTGGGTTTCATTCTCTTATTTAGGTGAAGTGCGACCATTACTGGCCGTTCGATCAGGAGGCGCTGTACTACGGCGATCTGATAGTCCAGATGCAGTCGGAGTCTGTGCTGCCGGAGTGGACCATCCGAGAGTTCAAGATCTGTAATGTGGGTATAATCGTCGACTTTGTCCCTCACACATGAACTCCAATGGGAACGCAGATGTGATCTGTGTGTGATGTGTGTGCAGGAGGAACACCTGAGCTACTCCAGAGTCGTGCGTCAGTTCCACTACACCGTGTGGCCGGATCACGGCGTGCCAGAGATCACGCAGTCGCTCATTCAGTTCGTGCGAACCGTGAGAGACTACATCAACCGGACGCCCTTCTCTGGAGCCACTGTCGTGCACTGCAGGTGAACATTATTACAGCATTACCTTCCTCGTAGTCTGATGAAGTCCATGAATCCAACCTCATCACAAATGGAAGTGTCTGTAGACGGCTGTCAGTCCAAATGCTAGAGTTCTGCTCATGGAGATCTTGCAACTTTAGAAAATCCAGTACAAAGACAGCAGAAAACAGCAACATGAACAACACGAAGCAAACTCTTCCAGTCTCAGATACAACTACAGTGTTTGAGGGCGGGGCAAAGAGACACTGTTCAGCCAATGAAGACCGTAGGCTGGCATTATGCAAATTATTTAAAAACCTACATAGTTTCTGACAGTTCAAAATTGCTTCTTTCTTTTGGGGGACAATAACTCCATTTATCTGCACTTTCATCGTTTACATTCACAAACAGCTTTATTACAAACTACATGAAAGGTCATATCTGAAAAAGCATAATGGGGCACTTTAAATGAAAGCGATTGTAGATGATGCTGTTATTAACAGGAGGTGGGCAATGGGATAGAAAAGCGACGTGCTATGAAGTCAGAGCAGTAATATACAAACACGTATTAGTGTATAAATGCTGGAGGAGTGAGTGTTTCATTGTGTTTCTGTCGGGCAGTGCTGGAGTGGGCCGCACCGGGACCTTCATCGCTCTGGACAGAGTCCTTCAGCAGCTGGACACCAGAGACACGGTGGACATCTACAGCGCTGTGTTCGATCTGAGGCTTCATCGCACACACATGGTGCAGACGGAGGTGAGGCACTACTGCTTCTGAAACACACACACACACATACGGGTTACTCTTTATTTCCATGGTAAATCATCAAATACATGTCAGCTAACTCTGAAATCATGTGTGTTGCACTAGTGCCAGTACTCGTACCTCTATCAGTGTGTGCGAGACGTGCTTCGGGCCAGAAAACTGCGCAGTGAACAGGAAAACCTCTTGTATCCCATCTATGAAAATGTGCATCCGGATCAGCACAGAGGTCAGTGTGCTGCTGATGTGTGAGTGATGAGCAGGTCTTCTCTGATGTCTAACTGATAGCTTGTGTTTCTTCATACAGATGTGATCTACTCCAAACGCTGATCTGCAGGAGGATAAAAACAAACACTTTAATGTCAAACACATTTGTAAAAACTGATCTGAAATGAATGTAATATGAAGGTAATATGCTATGTTTATACCTAGATGTAACAGAATTATATAATGTACATATGTTATTCGATATTAATTCAGAGTCTATGCTAATTCTTGCATAATATAATGCGCATCACTAATTAAAAGTTGTAGCTTATTTTATATGAATAAAAACATTATGAAACAACAGTATGATGTGTTTTCCTGTACATCGCAGATGAAAGCGTTGAACAGCATTGTCACAGGGATGTTTCAATGTCTTTGATATGTCTCTTTTGAAAGGTATGTGTACCACAGGCGGTACAGTGAAACGCTAACAGGTTAAGTGATATCAACCACTTCTCTGAGAGCATGTTTGTCATGAAAAAATGAAAGATTATAGAATTACTTAAATGCTTTACAGATGCTTTAACCTACACTACCATCCAAATGTTTGAGGTCAGTCAAACAGGTTTTTGAAAGACATGATATAAAGGTCATGAAACTCTTCTTGGTTCACCTAAAGCCCTCCACCTTCCCCAGCACCACCTGCCAAGATCTTTATCTTCTTTAATTTAAAGGGCTAGTTCAATCAAAAAATTCTGTCATTAATTTCTCACCCTCATGTCATTCCACACACGTAAGACCTTCGTTCATCTTCTGAACATAAATTAAGATATTTTTGATGAAGTCTGAGAGGTCTGTCCCTCCATAGAGATCCAATGTAACTACCACTCCAAGGTCCAGAAAGGTAGGAAAAACATTAAAGTACTCCATGTGACTCCAGTGGCTTAAACTCAATTTTATAAAGTGAAGCTAGCTTTGTTTGCACTACAAAACATAATTATATTTACACTTTACAAAATAATATTATCCAAAGCGTGTTCCCACAACAATGTCAGCTCTCACGTGAACACAACACAGATGTGTCGTGAACCTTGAAAGTGGTAGTTGCGTTGGATCTCTAGGAACAGAAACCTCTCAGATTTCATCAAAAATATGTGTTCTGAAGATTAACCAAGGTCTTACGGGTGTGAACAACATGAGGGTGATTAATTAAAGGTGCCCTAGAACCCTTTTTCACAAGATGTAATATAAGTCTAAGGTCTCCCCTGAATGTGTCTATGAAGTTTCAGCTCAAAATACTCCATAGATTTTTTATTATTCACATTTTTAACTGCCTATTTTGGGGCATCATTAGATATGTGCTGATTCAGCATGCGTCCCCTTTAAATCCTCGTGCTCTCCACCCCCGGAGCTCGCGACTCTATAATACATTGCATAAACAAAGTTCACACAGCTAATATAACCCTCAAAATGGATCTTGACAAAGTGTTCGTCATGCAGCATATCAGATCATGTAAGTATGGTATTTATTTGGATGTTTATTATGATTCTGAATGAGTAGCCTATGCTCGGGCTAACGTGGCTAAAGCTAACATTACACACTGTTGGAGAGATTTATAAAGAATGAAGTTGTGTTTATGAATTATACAGACTGCAAATGTTTAATAATGAAAATAACGACAGTCTTGTCTCTGTGAATACAGTAAGAAATGATGGTAACTTTAACCACATTTAACAGTACATTAGCAACATGTTAACGAAACATTTAGAAAGACAATTTACAAATATCACTAAAAATATCATGATATCATGGATCATGTCAGTTATTATTGCTCCATCTGCCATTTTTCGCTATTGTTCTTGCTTGCTTACCTGCATAAAGTCTGTTGATTCAGCTGTGCAGATCCAGATGTTAATACTGGCTTGTCTAATGCCTTGAACATGGGCTGGCATATGCAAAAGTTGGGGGCGTACATATTAATGATCCGGACTGTTACGTAACAGTCGGTGTTATGTTGAAACTCGCCTGTTCTTCAGAGGTCTTTTGCACAAATCAAATTTACATAAGAAGGAGGAAACAATGGTGTTTGAGACTCACTGTATGTCATTTCCATGTACAGAACACTAATTATTTAACTATGCCGAGTAGGTAAATTAAATTTTCAATTCTAGGGCACCTTTAATGACAGAATTTTCATTTTTGGGTGAACTAACCCTTTAAGTAAACACACAGAAATTAACCAATCAACTGTACATACTTCAGCTCAGTCATGGCTTGGGCTGCGTCCGAAAACTGGAAAATGCTGAGATTTTTGAAGGCAGCATAGATGTGTCCTTCGCTGCCTTTGATATCCCACAATCCTGTGCGTTCCATTCAATGACAGTTGAGCTAGAGAAAGAAAGATGGCATCTGAAAGTTGGGTTTGCTGGTCAGTTTGTGAGTAAATGTACATTTTTGACCATTGTTTTGATGTCATTTCTAGCGAGAAATTACTATTGAAGGAATTAAATATTTATTTAGTTCTCACCAAAGCTGGCGCTATTTTTCTGTAGATCATTAATCAGAAAGTCTGTCTGAAGTCAGTTTCGTGAGGTGCCTTAATGCACAAATGCTGCCTTACAGTCATTGCCTGATAGGACAGCAAGGCAACAAGTCACTGCCTAGGTTTTCGGATGCAGCCTTGAACTCCTGTGAGCGAAAGCTGATCGTGATTATGATTGGTTGATTGAAAAGCATAAATTTGATTGGCTAAAGAGTACAAGTGATCTGGGTGGGAGGAGAGCGCTGCCAGGGAAGACTCAAACCTCACACACACAAATCCAAGGCGATTCACATGCGAATGACGATTTGTGTTTTGCATTTGTGGAACATATTTTATGAGAATATAATTTTATTTTATGCATGTTAATTGCCTTTTGTGATTTTTTCATGCACGTGCATTAGGTTTTATGCATGTAAAATTGGCTATATGTGCATTGTGTGTTTTGTGTGAATAATTATTGAGACTTTCTGCTTTTAAACTGCAAATGCAACAACAAACGATCAGCTGCTCTACGAGAGAACAGTGTGATGGCTAGCAGATTGATTTCTTGTAAAGATGATGGCTAGAAATGGCAATGATTGGATTGGATTGGGACTAAGTAATAAGATGGCGCCACGCATGGCAGCCACAGTGCTTAGCTCTTCAGTGTTTGTTCTGTTTTTGTAAGTTTTTCCTGTTTTTTGTTTTTCAAACACCATCAGTTTTACCAGGGATGAACTGCTGAACATTCGGCAGTACACACCACAAAATCTTTTACCGGATTTCGATTATTCAGACGTTTTGTTGAATGTTGTAGTCGGCGGAGCGGCAGCGCTGTTTAGGCGCTTCAGGACGCGCAGACGGGGAAAGCGCGCCGGCGCTCTCGTGAAGCTCAGACAGCGCGGATTAAGAACGCTGCTCCCCAGCATCCATCTGGCGAATCTCCGCTCTCTGCCCAACAAAACGGACGAACTCCTTCTGCTCTCCCGGACAAATAAGGATTTTTGGGCTCTGTGCTTCACGGAAACCTGGCTGAACGATGCCATTCCGGACAGCGCGTTAAGTCTGCCGGGCTTTCAGCTGTTTAGATCAGATCGCGACGCAGAATCAACAGGGAAATCACGCGGCGGCGGGACGTGCTTTTACATCAACGAAAGTTGGTGTTCAGATGTAACTGTGTTAAAGAAGATGTGCTGTCCCGATCTTGAAACACTCTTCATTAACTGCAAGCCGTTCTATTCGCCGTGGGAGTTTTGCTCGTTCATTCTGGTGAGTGTATACATTCCTCCGCAAGCGCACGTGAGCTCGGCTTTACAGATACTCGCTGATATGATCACAGAGAGCGAGCAACAACACCCGGACTCTGTTCTAATCATTCTCGGGAACTTTAATAAAGCGATTCTCTCATGTGAACTTCCAAAATACAGACCGCATGTTACTTGTCCCACCAGAGACAGTAATACACTGGACCATTGTTACACAGCAATAAGGGATGCATATCACTCTGTCCCACGGGCAGCTTTGGGGCTCTCTGATCACTGTCTAGTTCATCTCATACCGACCTACAGACAGAAACTGAAATCAGCTAAACCTGTAGCAAAGACTGTGAAGAGATGGACCACCGAGCCTGTTTCGAATGGACTGATTGGAGTGTTTTTGAAGCTGCTGCCACCGATCTGGACGAGCTCACAGAGACTGTAACTTCATATATCAGCTTCTGTGAGGATTTGTGCATTCCTACAAAGACTCATTTAACTTACAACAATGACAAACCCTGGTTCACTGCAAAACTCAGCCAGCTCCGTCAGGCCAAAGAAGATGCTCGCAGAAAAGGGGACAGAGTCTTGTACAAACAGGCCAAATACACACTGGAAAAGGAGATTAGAGTGGCAAAGAGGAATTATTCTGATAAACTTCGGAATCAGTTCTCTTCTAATGACACAGCTTCAGTGTGGAAAGGTCTAAAAGACATCACCAATTACAAGACACCATCCCCCAGCTCTGTGGCAAATCAACACCTGGCAGACGATCTGAACGAGTTTTATTACAGGTTTGAGAAATCACCATTAACACCTCCAACAACCCCCCTCTCCCCCACACCTACAATTCAGTTCAGTGAAGATGATGTGCGCCAGGTCTTCAGAAAGAACAAGAGAAGAAAGGCACCATCCTTGTCCCAAAGAAACCAAAAATTACTGGTCTTAATGACTACAGACCTGTGGCTCTAACGTCTGTGGCCATGAAGTCATTTGAAAGACTGGTTCTGGCTTATCT
This sequence comes from Anabarilius grahami, assembly GCA_003731715.1. Lineage (NCBI taxonomy): Eukaryota > Metazoa > Chordata > Actinopteri > Cypriniformes > Xenocyprididae > Anabarilius > Anabarilius grahami. Next base: position 205,470 of record RJVU01043840.1, read on the forward strand.
GAAGGACATCACTGG
>RJVU01043840.1:205663-216866 GCA_003731715.1 Anabarilius grahami
GTCTTGTCTCCGTGAATACAGTAAGAAACGATGGTAACTTTAACCACATTTAACAGTACATTAGCAACATGCTAACGAAACATTTAGAAAGACAATTTACAAATATCAGTAAAAATATCATGATATCATGGATCATGTCAGTTATTATTGCTCCATCTGCTATTTTTCGCTGTTGTTCTTGCTTGCTTACCTAGTCTGATGCTTCATCTGTGCACAGATCCAGATGTTAATACTGGCTTGTCTAATGCCTTGAACATGGGCTGGCATATGCAAATATTGGGGGCGTTCATATTAATGATCACGACTGTTACGTAACAGTCGGTGTTATATTGAGATTCGCCTGTTCTTCGGAGGTCTTTTGCACAAATCAAATTTACATAAGAAGGAGGAAACAATGGTGTTTGAGACTCACTGTATGTCATTTCCATGTACAGAACTCTAATTATTTAACTATGCCAAGGTAAATTCAATTTTCAATTCTAGGGCACCTTTAATGACAGAATTTTAATTTTGGGGTGAACTAACCCTTTAAGTAAACACACAGAAATTAACCAATCAACTGTACATACTTCAGCTCAGTCATGGCTTGGGCTGCGTCCGAAAACTGGAAAATGCTGCCTTCAGAGGACATGTTCCTGAGATTTTTGAAGGCAGCATAGATGTGTCCTTCGCTGCCTTTGATATCCCACAATCCTGTGCGTTCCATTCAATGACAGTTGAGCTAGAGAAAGAAAGATGGCATCTGAAAGTTGGGTTTGCTGGTCAGTTTGTGAGTAAATGTACATTTTTGACCATTGTTTTCCATGTTTGATGTCATTTCTAGCGAGAAATTACTATTGAAGGAATTAAATATTTATTTAGTTCTCACCAAAGCTGGTGCTATTTTTCTGTAGATCATTAATCAGAAAGTCGTTTTCGTGAGGTGCCTTCATGCACAAATGCTGCCTTACAGTCATTGCCTGATAGGACAGCAAGGCAACAAGTCACTGCCTAGGTTTTCGGGTGCAGCCTTGAACTCCTGTGAGTGAAATCTGATGATGTAACATCCAGGTAGGCCCGTCCTCTCGTGATTATGATTGGTTGATTGAAAAGCATAAATTTGATTGGCTAAAGAGTACAAGAGATCTGGGTGGGAGGAGAGCGCTGCCAGGGAAGACTCAAATTTTAAAAAAAGACTGATTTTTTTCATGCACGTGCATTAGGTTTCATGCATGTAAAATTGGCTACATGTGCATCGTGTGTTTTGTGTGAATAATTATTGAGACTTTCTGCTTTTAAACTGCCAATGCAACAACAAACGATCAGCTGCTCTACGAGAGAACAGTGTGATGCTAGCAGATTGATTTCTTGTAAAGATGATGGCTAGAAATGGCAATGATTGGATTGGATCAGCCAACAGGAGACTGACCACACACGCATGTGACACTATATTCAATACACCAGAGGTGTGAATCTCAAGAGTTAGGCCTGCAAATTCTACCTCATTTACACTGTATTCATGTAATTTCCTTCCAGATGTGCTGATATGCATGTTTTATATGAACTGTGTCTGTGCCAGATGTTTTTCAAGTACTGTAGCATTTGATTTTAGTGCAATAGCAGTAAATGCATTATATTTGCATTTTTGGGGCCAATTTTAAAGAGAAAATAACGTTAGTAAGTGGATGTTTTTTGTCCTCTAAATAGGTGAGAAAAGGATGTGGCTGAAAATGCAACACCAAACTCACCCCAATCACACATTATCATTGTACTCTGTCACTAAAAGCAAACGCTGACTTTATATTTGTGCAAAGACATAAGAGAAAAATAACCAATGTATTTAAATGACTGATACTGGAACATCATTATTAACAGATCACGATAAACAGTAATGTAACCTTCAACTGCATTTGCACTAGTTTGTGAAAAATCATTTTGTTATTATATTGATTAAGTGTGAATGTGTTTTATGCTCAATGAATAGTATTTTAATCAAATCTGTTTGAATGATGTCAGGGTCTAGAAAACACTGTTTTACTTTACACTGGTGGGTCACTCACTCATGTAGTTATGATTTAGTGTTCAGTTTTCTTTCAGTCATAATATGCTTTTTAAAGACAGATGCACTTTGTAATTGTTGAAACTAAAACTTGATGCTGAAATAATACAATTTGACTGCCCATACATAGTGACTAATTAGCTGAAAATATGCAAATATATTTAAAATCGATTTACAGTCCATTTTTGACACTTAGACATACAGAATAATCTTTGAAAATAAATATTTTCATTAATCATGTGACCATTTACAGTCCATTGTCATGTACAAAAGTATAAAAGACTTCTTTCTAGGTCAAACGTCAAATGCACAAACAAATAAAAAGGTAACTTTAAACTGTAAACTTTAGCTGTATCATTATACTGAGAAGGAGATAAGATGATCATGATGTGACAGAAGTTGTAAGTCGTCTACGCAGATGTGGAAAAGAGCTGCTGCATGGTTCATAAGATACAGCTCATGCATTTTAGTGTGAAAAACATGTCCTGTCAGCTGTATTTTAAACACTTATTTTGTTAGTGAAGCCTTTCTGTAAAAAAAAAGTGTGACTCTATTCCCTCCCCTTGTGTCTTTAACTCTATAAAAGACAGAGTGCATCTATATTCTCTACTCTCTCGCTCTCTTCTGACCCAGAGAAACAGATTCAGTGTCTGCTCTCACATCATGAAGCTTCTGGTGTTTCTTCTGTTGCCTTACCTCTCTCTGAGTGAGGTTTTTACAGATTTTAGTCAATGCAGTCGGACCTTTTTGAATAATCACCCTCCTCAGTTCACACTACTGACGGACAACTCAGTCAAGCACATCTGTCAGTGTGTTTGGGTCGACATCATCAATCGTCAGAAAATGTATCTTTATGCAACTTTGTACAACACAACAGGGAGGATCCCCATCTACTCAGCGTATGTGTTTGGGAGCCCAAATGTTGGGAGGTGTGACCCTTGGTACATCGAACCTCAGGTAACTGTTCATTATTATAGTAGGCCTACACATATTTGAAATGTCAATAATAATCAATCTTAATGATGACTGAGACAGTCTGAGTTGTTTTTTTTTACATTTTCCTCTCATGTCCTTTAGCTGGATCTAGGAAATAATGCTGAATCGTGTATGAGTCCTCAAGGTCACAAACGCAATATTGGAAAATATCAGACGGTGAATAGTGACTACGATGGCTCTGGCTATGACAGAGGTCATCTCTACCCGGTGCAGCACACGGACAATCATCTCTCCATGCTGGCCACCTCCACCCTGACCAACGCCGCTCCACAGAACCCAACGTTCAATCAGATTACATGGAAGAAACACGAGGAGGATGTTATTAAAGATCTGAAAGACTGTAAAGGCAAGGCTTATGTGGTGACGGGTGTATTTCCTGATACCAACATACAAATTCCAAAATATGACCCAAGAGTTACTGTCTCGAAGTATTACTGGAGAGCCACCTGCTGTCTAAAGAACAATAAGTTCACAGGGCAGGGTTACTTTGGACCTGATAACAATGGCAAAGTGCAGCAATTATCAATTACAGACCTACAGGAAAAGCTGGAAAAAGATTACAAAGCGAAAAATATTAAGATTAATGATAATATTATAATTTTCCCAAGCGTACCCTCAGGGCACAAAAGACCACTAAATGGTTGTAACTAGTAGCCTATATAAGCTAAACGTTTATTAGTTTGCATATACTGTATATCTTTGACTGGTGTCAATCCTTCATACTATAGATCATGACTTCATGCTTTCTGTTATTTTAAAGCATCTTGCCATCTCTTGACATCTTTGTCCACTTCACTGTTTCACTGTTACTAGATCAACATGTGTGCTTAAATGCTATAATCAGATATATTCAATAAAGACAGTGTGCAAATGTGTCTTAATGTGTGGTGAAATATTTTAATGTAGCCCAATAGTGTTGTTTTTGGCGGCCAGTTTTAATTTTAGTTTTAGTCTAGTCTTTGTGTCAAGCTGTCATTTTAGTTTTTATTAGTTTTAGTCACGTTCATACTCTCTTTAGTCTAGTCAAGTTTCAGTCGACTAAAAGTCTGAGCATTTTAGTCTTATTTTAGTCAGAATTATCCATGACTATTTTTGTCTAGTTTTAGTCGACGAAAACTGATGACATTTTAGTCTAATTTTAGTCAATGAATTGTATTTTAGTCTCTTTTTAGTTATGTAACTCTATTTAACCCAATCAATATAGTATAAGTACCTAGTAGTATAGACTAAACTAAAATTTTCTTTTAGCCAAACTCATTTTAAACAAGGTTATCTTATTATATTGTTACCTACATTATATAGATAATACCTTATAATGCCTTGAGATGTCTCTTAACCCTTTAAGACCTGAAGGCTTTTTTAAAGTTTTTTTTTTTATCTGAGCGACAAAGACAAAAGTAAGACTCATAACTCCAAAACTGTAGCAAGGAGAGTCAAAAGGTAGGTATCGTTTGATAGAACACTTTTTAATGTTTTAGAAAATATAAATTGGTGATGCTCTCCTACATGTGAGCTACATCTTTTTCAAATTTTGTGGTGATAAATTGTTATTAATTTTTTCGCAGCTAGATGGCGCCCACGGGCGGTAAACTTCGGTGTAGAGGCTCTTCTCAGCACTCGTTAGGAGTTTTTGAAAATGGTTCGATGCATTAAAAAGCTGAGTTTCTAAGCTTTAAGACCTATTTTGTGTTATCCCACGTTGGAAAACGAACATGGTTCCAGGAACATTGGATACACACTTCATCCCGGAAAGACGAGAGACATGTTTTTAGCCAAGTATGTTAAATGATTCCATGAGTAATATCTTGTGATCAACTCAATATATTATGTTGATTTTGGATTCATTTTAATCGTCAGAATTTGCTTTAAATAATGTTGTGCATTTTCTATGATCTGTGCATTTTTCATTAAGTTATGAGCACGTGAAATTTACATATTTACCAACATATCGGTCCATTTCCCTATGTCAGAGGAAGTGACGTCGCCTGCGTCTGCGCAGTGCGACCTGATGCAACCCCTGAAGTAAGACACAGGAAACAGAAATACTGCAAAATGATAATAATTCAGACGAAATTACGTTATAACATTTCGTCTCGTCTCGTTTTGGTTAACGAAAATGAAGAGACATTTTAGCATAGTTTTTATTTTGTAAACCACATTTAGTCTCGTTTTTATTCGTCAACAATATTGCATTATACATTTAATCATAGTCATCGTCACATGACCAGCATTTGCATTGCGTCTCGTCTCCTTTTCGTCACCTGATAAAGGTTCGTAATAATTTTCGTTGATGAAAGCAACACTATTGCCCAACAGCATGGCACAGTCCAGGTTAGCTTATCGTCCTGGACTCAGCAGGCGTACGCGAGCTCTTATCTGATGAAACTGTGCTGTGCTGTGGAGTTTAAACAGAGGTAGTGAATTGTTATTTTCAGCTATTGAGAAAATCCTGATGGAATAATTTACTGAAGTGTGTGCGGTCAGTCAGGAGTTAGCTGAACTCTTAAACTAATTCAATCATAGGCTACAGCCATCTCTAATGCAGCTCACCTATCACTGTTATTCTTCACTCACATCAGTTATATACACTGAACAGACCCAGATATCATGTAATCATTGAAACAATGTTGAGTCAGTGTTGATGCGTCAACGCTAAGTGCTTTGAATTAACATTACAGTGATGTTGTTTCGGTATCACTCTTGCACCCTCAGTTAATGTTGAAGCAATGTTCAATGATAATGAAAAAATCAATGATAATATCACTGAATCAACATTATGAAGTGATGTTGGTTCAGTATCACATTTTTATCCACATTTAATGTTGAAACAATAATGAACAAAAAAATCAATGGCAATGCTATTGAATCAACATGCTGAATACAGATGCTGAATCAATATTGATTCAACTGAAACAATAGTAGTAATGACTACATAAAACAGTGTACCATCTGATGTACCAAGTTAATGTTGAAACAACAGTAAAGGGATAATTCACCCAAAAATGAAAATGTGATGTTTATCTGCTTACCCCGAGGGCATCCAAGATGTAGGTGACTTTGTTTCTTCAGCAGAACACAAATGATGATTTTTAACTGCAACCGTTGCCGTTGCTGCAATTCCTTTAGGATTTCCAAATGTGGTTGGTGCATTAATGGCACACATGTTCCCATCATTGCACCTTCCGAAAATGAAGCTGACAGTGTCAACAGGAGGTCCATCCACAGTATTAATGTGCAGGTACACTGACTGTTTCTAATGGTCAAAGACTACATCAAAGATGTACAAAGATCTTAGTGCTGCATTTGACACTATTGATCACAATATTCTTCTAAATAGACTGGAAAACTATGTTGGCATTAGTGGAATTGCATTGGCATGGTTCAAATCATACTTATCTGACCATTATCAGTTTGTAGTAGTAAACGATGAGATGTCATATCAATCACAAGTTAAATATGGAGTACCGCAAGGCTCAGTACTAGGACCGTTGCTTTTCACTCTGTACATAATACCCTTGGGAGATATCATTAGGAAGCATGGCGTTAGTTTTCATTGTTACGCTGATGATACTCAGCTCTATATCTCTTCGCGCCCTGACGAAACTTACCAATTCGCTAAATTAACAGAATGTATAGCTGATATAAAAAACTGGATGACCAGTAATTTCCTACTACTAAATTCAGAAAAAACAGAGATTCTAATTTTTGGACCGAAAACTTCTTCACGCAATAACCTAGAATACTGTCTAACACTTGATGGCTGCTCTGTTAAGTCTTCGTCGTCAGTTAGGAACCTGGGTGTGCTCTTTGATACCAATCTTTCATTTGAAGGCCATGTTACTAGCATCTGTAAAACCGCATTCTTCCATCTTAAAAATATATCTAAACTACGACATATGCTCTCAATGAAAAATGCAGAACAGTTAGTTCATGCGTTCATGACCTCAAGGCTAGATTACTGTAACGCTCTACTGGGTGGTTGTTCCTCCCGCTTGATAAATAAACTACAGCTCGTACAAAATGCAGCAGCTAGAGTTCTTACTAGAACTAGGAAGTATGACCATATTAGCCCAGTTCTGTCATCACTGCATTGGCTTCCTGTTAAACATCGTATAGATTTTAAAATCTTGCTAATTACTTACAAAGCACTAAATGGTTTAGCTCCCCAGTACCTAAGCGAGCTCTTAATGCATTATAGTCCTTCACGTTTATTGCGATCTCAGAATTCAGGCCAGCTGATAATACCTAGAATATCAAAATCAACCGCAGGCGGTAGATCCTTCTCCTATTTGGCACCTAAACTCTGGAACAATCTTCCTAGCATTGTTCGGGATGCAGACACACTCTGTCAGTTTAAATCTAGACTAAAAACGTATCTCTTTAACCTGGCATACACATAACACATTATCAATTTATATTTTCAAATCCGTTAAAGGATTATTAGGCTGCATAAAATAGGTCAGCCGGAACCGGGAACACTTTCTATAACACCAGATGTACTCGTTACATCAGAAAAAGAATGGCATCTACGCTAATATTAGTCTTTCTGTTTATCCCGAGGTTTACCGTAGTCAACCGGATCCGGGCCGTATCCAGCTGAGACCAAGGACCGGAGCCATGACACGACCACAACGCAGCCCTGAAGTATCAGCAGAGATCGAGTCGACTAGATCATCCATTGTGAAGGCCTCATCGACACGACAGCCAGTAGCACAGTTCCTCAACAAACCGTCCATACCGGCGTGATGAATACGATCCTCAACTGGACATGACCACAACGCAGCCCTGAAGTATCAGCAGAGATCGAGTCAACTAGATCATCCATTGTGAAGGCCTCATCGACACGACAGCCAGTAGCACAGTTCCTCAACAAACCGTCCATACCGGCGTGATGAATACGATCCTCAACTGGATATAACTGAAATAAACACTTTGATTGTTGCGATCCTATCAGACTTATGATAGCAACCTGATTCGTAACAAAGCACTGTTCGCCAGAGGAGAACTGGCCCCCTGACTAAGCCTGGTTTCTCCCAAGGTTTTTTTTTCCATTTTAACACCTATTTGCCACTTGTTTGCCACCTGTTTGCCACCTGATGTCACCTGATGGAGTTTGGGTTCCTTGCCGCTGTCGCCTTTGGCTTGCTTAGTTGGGGACACTTGACATTTGACTTGACATTTGATATTCAACAGTATTCTTGACATTTAATCAACAGTGCTTCTGATCTGCCTGCATTGACACTATTCTTTAAGAGCTGCTGTGCAGCCAAAATTATGTACCAGTCATCAATGTAAAGCTGCTTTGACACAATCTACATTGTAAAAAGCGCTATATAAATAAAGGTGACTTGACTTGACTTGACATCACAATACCGTAACTAACTTATGTGTAATTATTTGCCCTGTCAAGATCATATGTGGTGCTGCACATATCATCACAAATGTGGAGGCCGAGTGACCCGGCTCTGTTCATGACTCACGAATAGGAATGTGGTAAGTATGTAAGCTCTATACACTTATTTCAGTGCATGCACTACACACTTACAGGGGCTCCTCTGTGCAGCACTAAAGCAGTGTTAACTTTCTTACAGGAGAGATTGATGGCTTTCTGCTGGGAGAAAGGGGTTACCCGTGCCAACCAACACTAATGACCTCTTACCCAGAACCAGAACCAGAACCTCAGCAGCGCTTCAGTGTGAACCGACACTGATGCAGAAAACATTTCTTTATTAATAAACAATTAAAATGTCTCCTTGCTGTTTTTTGTCATATTCATAATCATTACTTTTGCCGGTTCTTTATGGCAAGCGTTATGCGTGCGCTTGAGTGCATAGCCTATATTACATAAACGCTCATTATTAGTTTATTCTCTCCAGTATTTAAGAAATTAAATTAATATAAATGTGATTAGTCAAATAATGGCTTAAATGAACTACTACTAGTCGACTAGAAAAACTTATTTCACATATTTTCGATCCAGCATGTCACATGTTTATCGCAGTAGATAGGACCTTCGAACCAGAAAGACACAGCTCACATTTGACTAAAAGGTTTTTGTCTTTATGCTCAACTAAAGTGAAATAATGAGCATATTTCCACTTTGCGAAACTCGTCTTGCTCTCGCCTTGACTCGCCATGACTGCCGCACATACTTGAATAAACGGAAACACGCCCACAGTGCGTCTTCGTGTTTACAGTGGTTGGCATCCACCAATCCTACAATGCGTCGCTGCTGTAAACAGGTTAGGCTGTAGGCTACAAAAGTAACTGCGTTACAGTGACGCGTTACTAGTAACGCGTTACTGCCCAACACTGTTAACGAGACAATCAAAGACAGGAGTAGATTGTGCAAGCTGCGCCCTTTGTTTAACGTCAGTTTATATATTTATTTATTTTTGGTTTACCACACCATAATGTATATTGTGTCTATGTATTTGAAACATTTTAATGGACTGATAAAGGGAGCTGTAAAGTATTTTTTGTTGAAGTACAATGTCATTTTGACCATAATAATGTAGCAAATCTAACTCGTAAATATTACAGTAGTTTATATACAAACATACATTTATAGTTCAAATCGAACTCCGAGCCTCCTGTACCATTCTGTGACATCAAAGAACTTACCTGTGCAAAGGATCATGGGTGCCCGAAGTGTCCATCAGTTGTACCCTTCGAAATCCTTCACTCCGAAGTGCCCTTCGGAGGGCGATATATCCCGTTTGGAACGTACGCGTTAGACTGCTGAGAAGTGCACATGCAAAACCAAAATGGGTGTTTACCAATCAGTGACCAATTTCAAGCTACAATGGTTTTTCAACCATTTTTCAACAGACTTGCTAAAATCAGGAAGGTCCACTCCAAACCAAGCCCCCAGTGGATCAGAGCAAATCGGGTGAAGGGGTTGAAAGCCCATCATGGGTTGAAAATGTCCCACTGATTGTAAAACACCCTCTAGTGTTCTGCAGAGACACACAACTGCATGATCTTGTGCTCACCAACTACAAATCATTGTTCGTTCACTGTCACTGTCTCCACCCATGTGTGCTGTGCTATTATCATTTTATCATTCTCCTCTGGAGCAGCTCACAGTGATCACTGGCTTGCAACAAAATCTTTAGTAAGGTGCTGCTGTATCACCTCACAGCACACGTGTACCTGCACAACACAATTAAACTATGTCCTCATTCTCTCCTACATTTTAACTAATCAGAGAAGGAGAGCTGAGAGGTCTGTCACTGTACAAAAATGCAAAAAACAAAATTATATAGTTCTATCATGAAACTCTAGATGGCACAGGCTGATGGTCTTAACACAAACTGATGATAATTGCAGCATTAAAGGATGTTCACTTTCAAATTAAAATTTCCTGATAATTTACTCACCCCCATGTCATCCAAGATGTCCATGTCCTTCTCTCTTCAGTCGAAAATAAATTATGGTTTTTGATGAAAACATTGCAGGATTTTTCTCCATATAGTGGACTTCAATGGCCTCCAAACTTGCACTAGCATATTGTATATGACAATTTAGTTCAAACTTTGACCAGTGGAGGGCAGTAATACACTTAGCAGTGTCTACACTGCTGGAATTCTAATAGAGATGAAGAAGAGAGCTAGTTCAAGATGAGCATTTATGGTTAAAATGTATAAAATGTTTTTTTGTTTTTTTTTCGAAAATGGCCCATGGTTTCTCTAGATAAGACCCTTATTCCTCGTTTGGTATCATTTAAAGCCCTTTGAAGCTGCACTGAAACTGTAATTTTGACCTTCAACTGTTTGGTGCCCATTGAAGTCCACTATAAGGAGAAAAATCCTGGAATGTGTTCATCAAAAACCTTAATTTCTTTTCGACTGAAGAAAGAAGGACATGAACATCTTGGATGACATGGGGGTGAGTAAATTATCAGGAAATTTTAATTTGAAAGTGAACTAATCCTTTAACTACTGGCACAAGCTGATTGGTCGATGTCACATCTGCAGGCAATGAATTTGTTGCGCACACATTTAAATGGCTGGTTACATTCACTATAGCAGTTTGCAGTGCGCAAGAGAGTTCCTCTAAAACCCTCCACCTTCCCCAGCTCCACCTGTATAGATCTGCTATGGGATATTGATATATGCTATTTGTGCAGCAGTGTATTGGCGTATGTATTGGCAGTAGCAAGTTCCT
>RJVU01043840.1:216879-254614 GCA_003731715.1 Anabarilius grahami
CGCGAATATATATATATATTTTTATTCTGGGTTAAGTAAAACTTCAGCTTCATCAACAGTATCTGCTGAATACCCCAGAAAATAAATAGCTTGGACTCATCCCTCAGTGTGTGAAAACAATGGAAAATTAACTGTACAGTTATGCTTTTACAAAGTACAGCACCACAAATAAACATAATTAATTTGTCTTCTTAGGCTGTGTACAAAACCTAGGTTGTAAGCCTCTAGGTTGTGAGCGCTTATGAAGTAGTACTAGTTTGCAAAGTTTGTCATGTTCATCAAATCTTTGATAGAGTTTTTAACCAGTTTCTCCCACAGTGACTTATTATTGTGGCATCATCAGTTTCAAATTTAACCCTATAATGCCTAACATCTCATTTTTAATACATGATTTAGTTTACTGAAAAAAGCCTGTTGTATAAAATCTACTAGTACTCTGCTGACCCCTGTTGGATTATACATGTTTTTCAAGGACAAAAGGCCTTTTATATTGTCAAGTAAAGTGTCCCAAACCACAAGAAGACCGTTTCTCCAGTCATTAATGTGCTTCCTCTGGAGACAGACTACCATTGAGTTTTGCTGTACTGTCTTTGTATGCCACTAATCCCTGACTGTACGGCAGCACAGGAGGAGATGATGCCAGCCACATAAGGACGGTGATTGAGAAACTAAACTCTTGAACAGGAATGAATGCACACTGTACAAACTTCATTTCTTGCTGGATGTTTGCTTGGTACATGCAGATCACATCTGAGATGTGTTTTTGGCATCTTTGCCTATGAAATAGCCATAATCTCGTCATCGCAACTCAATTTCTGCACACTAACGAACGCTTTCATCATAACTAACAGTGCAAATGTGATGTAAGAGATTCGTTGAATAAAACGGGAGTTTTGGCACGAGTCCAGAACTCAGTCACTGATAAACTCACACTGTTTGATTGACAGCTCCAGCGATTGCAAAGGGAGTGTTCTTTGATTGCTTTCAATATATCATTTAATCTAATAACAGAGTATTTTCATCCTACTAAGAGAAACAAGGTGAAGTTGAGCATTTAGTCACTGGTTTGATTTACTGACACAGAGACAAAGATCATCTGACTGTACATGAATCATTAATATCAGATCAGGCATTAGAATCAACACAGTTACTGACATGTTGTTGCATTACTGTCGAGTCCATATCGTAAAAGTCTGTTTGCAAAGCCTGCGCTGAAATGCGATTGATTTACCAAAGAATCCTCAGTGAAATGTACAGAATACAAATAAATAAAGCTCAACTGAGACATTCACATTGTTGAAAATAAATAACCATATTCCTCGCATTAGGATCCTTTGAAAGGTGATGATATTTTAGTCCTGTATCACTCTTCTCTCCTCCTCATCTCACTAACACACCAGTGGGCGGGGCTAACATTGCAGGGATGAAGTAGGTGTTGATTTCTTCTACGGAGGCGGAGTTTCAGCGTTTGCTTGATATTCCATAAAGTATTAACAGAGATAGTGAGCGACAATGATTCAAGTTTAGTTTTATAGATAAATGATTTGGCATAGGCCCCGTCTTTAGTCCGAATCCTGAAGGATGCAGATTCGGCTGATCCTGCCTGAAGACGAAGGCAGGGGCGGAGCCTTCCTACTGAATTGATACCCACCAGTTGAGGCTTTTCTTAACAAATGACTTTATAAGCTATGGGCATGAGTGGCCACATTAGGTTGTTCAACAGAAAGGTTACATAAAATAATAATAGTCAGTCTTATTTATGCAAAGAAGACAAGCATTTGTGGAGACTGAAGCCAGTCGATATCATAGGAAAACAGAATGAAACCACCACCAGTAGCTTGCAAGAAGAAATATACCTTGATTATAACTTGACTGTGCCTGCTGGGTGTTTGAGTTCATTTTAGAGTCAGATCTTGTTCGGATTTTGAATGCTGAGGATTAACCAAGTACACAGCACTTTGATAGAGGAGGCTGAAAACCCACGTTCGGCTGCATTTGAAGCAGGACCAGTCTGAAAAGAATGTCTTATGTAGAGAGGAGTTGAAAAACCACAGTTCTCTGCACCTGCAGTTAGGAGGATTCTAAACCACTGCACTTCACGAGAAGGTGTCAGAATCCGCTGAGAGAACCCCAAAATGAAGACCAAATCATCATGAAGTACTCAAAATACATAGAACAAAGATAAAGACTGATAAGCGTCATCGTACAATACCCTTACAGAGTGATAAGAATGCTTTTACTTGATAATGCTCTACTAGCTAATAAAACCTAAGATAGCTATTGAAGCCTGCAAATGCTAGCATAGTTTATGCAAACCTTTGCAAAATGATAAGGACATGAGCGTCGTCGCTCGATACCTTAGCGAAGAGATAAAGCTTACTCAAGAGAACTATGCAAATGGATGGGGGCACGATAAAGCACAAGCACACTTATGACCAGGTGCAGAGTCCTGAGCGCAGAGTAACTCTGATGTTCAATGTGCAGTGTGATCATAGTGACGGTGATGTTCCACATCTGCTGCACCATTTTAAAATATTACGGCAATGATAAGCAATATAGCGCTGGTGCTACTGAGGTTTTTGCACAGGCCACACCAATGTTGCACAAGTTTTAAAACATTTGATACCATCTCTGAAAATAACATGTAGGACAGTTCATCACTTAAACGGGCATGAAACTGACATATGACATTGATGTTCCACAGGACACACAAATGTAATTTTAATTTGACTGTTTCCAGATGAAATTTATTTGTTCCAAAATGGCAGACTGCAGGAACAATACCCTGAAATATCTAATTGTAATCCAAACATCATCTTAGAGTCCTGCAGGTGATTTTGTTCTTTGCGGTGCGGGTCGGGAGTCAATAGGAATGAGCAGACTGATGGTCATATCATATAAGCAATGCTATTTTCGGTATTGGCTGATAGCGCTGCTTTTAAATGCTCCCCTGCATGGGTTTACGACACATTTTACAGTGTTGACCATAGCAGATTACATACGTGTCTGTTGAGCGCATGAATGCAATTGCCCATCGGAGGCCTTTACATTAGCACAGAAACCACTCAATCAAGATCAAATGTTCAGAGCTTGTTCACATTCTCTTATTATGACCAACTAAGTATACATGAATGAGAGATTCACGGTGCAGTGTATTCATGTTAGATTATGTGTTTTCACTAAAGTGTTAAAGTTTAGCTGGACTGAAGTGTTTGACAGTTTCACTGTGTTTATAGGGAGCACACTTGCTCACTTTCTGTTTCCATTCACAATTTGAATAGATGTTGTTTTACATGCTGCTATTCCGGGTGCTGTTCAGGATGCAGTCTTTATGTTAAACGGGTCGAGTTGAGTATTAGTGCTGCGGTCAGCTTTGATACTGTACTTGTGTGTCTATCGTGTTATTGGGAATGATCTAAAGCTGAACAAATCGACTGTCTCTTTCCTGTACACACGTTTAGAAAATCTGGTGCCCATAACGTTGTAGCAGAACAAAACACAGAGACATATTAACTGAAGAAATATGAACACAAAAGTACACAATGACTACTATATATTGTCTATCTGTGCTCCGCCAGACATATCATGCATTTTTTACGTAATGAAACATGTTTATAATGCAATATGCAAACGACATAGCCTTTATCACCCCGCACAGATCTAGGCTATAATATTGTTTCTGCCTCAAAATGATACGAAGCCACGTCAGATTGCAAAAGCTAGATGCCCCGTGAGATTGACAAAAGCATGTTTCTTCTGCTGAACAACGATCCGCAAATACTTCAGCTTGAAATATTATGGTCGTGTTTGGGGTTTCTCTGCTTGCATTTGTAGGGAGAATGATGGAGGTGAATATGCTGCGCCATTCTTTGCTTTGTGCTTTTCTAAAACGAAATATGATCATTAACCGTAACCTGTGTCATCATTAACAACGCACTACAATGCAAACAAGCACAACATGCGCTCATGTTGCGCAATCAAGCGCTCTGACTCAAATGCATGCGACTGCGCTGTACAGCTCTGCTTATGATGACATTTTTAACGTTGATGTATGTAAAAAGAGCAAAAGAGTACAATTCTACACCCAGTCGACATCAAAAGTGTGTGAATTTGTAGTGATCAGCAGGCAGACATTACGGCAGGCTTCCCTATTACATCAGTTGTCCCCTTTCATCTACCATAATGAGCAGAGTACACAGCCCTTGTAGCAGAGTACACCCTGTAAGAAAACCCATCAGCCCCTCATCTTTCAGCTATTCAAATTAAGCAAGGCCACATGAGTCTCCTGGAGAGTACTATGAGAGTTTAAGGAAGATATATTTTGCTGGTAGGGATGACCCTAGGGCAGAGGAGAATGTCATGTTTAAGAGTTTGTTTGTGAGTAACTTTTATCCCACAGTGAGAAAAGGACTCACACTCCTTCTAGACCAGGCATGGGCAACTTCGGTCCTGGAGGGCCACTGTCCTGCAGAGTTTAGCTCCAACCCTAATCAAACACACCTGAACAAGCTAACCAATGTCTTAGGATTACTAGAAAGCTACAGGCAGGTGAGTTTAATCATGGTTGGAGCTAAACCATGCAGGACAGTGGCCCTTCAGGACCGAAGTTGCCCATCCCTGTTCTAGACACTGACTGCATGTCTGCAGGTGAATTGAGGTAGCTTGCCATGCGAGCTTGGGACAATGGGAATGTAGGCACAGACAGGAAAGGCAGAAAGCCATTTGCTTCTGTGTTTGAACCCAGGCATGACAATAAGACTCCCTTTCAGCTTGAATAAGTGTCAGAACTTCACCAGAACATGTTTGCTCATACCAGCAATGACAGGTTTCCCTCCCAATCAATGTCCTTTGATCTCCAGCAGAGCACCCAGGTCCCTGCTCCTGCTAGGGGGAGTAGGCAGTGTAAGGACAGGAAAGACAAAGGAAGGGCAGAAATCACTCTGAGAGCAACCAGAAACAGGGTAAGAAAAATAGAAGTAAAGCATCTAGAGCATGGGTGGGCAAACTCGGTCCTGGAGGGCCGCTGTCCCTGCAGAGTTTAGCTCCAACCCTGATAAAACTCACCTGTGTGTAATCCTGAAGACCTTGATTAGCTAGTTCAGGGGTGTTTGATTAGGGTTTGAGCAAAACTCTGCAGGGACAGCAGCCCTCCAGGACCAAGTTTGCCCACCCCTGATCTAGAAGGACTAAAATAAAGGATGATGAGGATTTAGCAGAAATCCGAGACATACTCCTTGAAGCCCTCAAAGACCGCAAGTCAGAGGAGCACATTTCCATTAACAGAGACCTGATCTCAGCATGACCAGGTCGGGCCCCTCCTCCTCCACCTAACATCTCAATGGAGAACAATCAGGTAAAGGGAGGTAGCCCAAAACTGAACATTTTACCAATTGTCCAGACAATTTTTCTTTTTCATTTTGCATTCCCATGACAATCCTTCTGGTGTTACCTGTTAAGGTATACATGAATGCATATGTAGTTCAACATAACCCAATGATGTTTTGACTTTATGTTTTCAGCACAATGCTTAGGTTAATCTGAAATTGGTTTGGGAAGTGAATTATGCATAGGAAAAACCTTAAAGACATTGTTCTAAACATGAACTTTAAGCTATGCAAATGAACCTCATGCAAGAGAGGAGCCATCCAGTGGCCACCTCTGACAGCATCAGCTAATCAAAACACTGGATCTGAAAGGCTCTAATGAAATGCAAATGCATTTCATTAGAGATTAAAAGGCTTGTCTCTGAGACAGAAAGTTATTTGAGTTTCTGGGTTACTGCAGTTTTCCCGTTCTGGTTCCAGGCTCCAGTTCATGTTCCAGTCCTGGCTCGAGGTTATGGTCCCAAGATGTGCAAAGCTAAGTCCAACTATAAAAAGTTGTGAAGTTGCTCTCTCAAGACTCTGAAGCTTTAAAGAGAGAAACAAGAAGTTCTGCAAGAAGTGAATTTGAGGAAACTGCAACGGAGACAACACCACCATTTTCAAAATATCTTCTGCCCCAACTTCAAAATCCTCTCATCAGAGATCCTCCAGATCGCCATGCTCCAGACTGCCTGGATCTGCATTGACATCAGAATCTAAAGATCATTCTGTCTGCATGTTCCAAATAATAAGGATCGTCTACACAGACATCAGAACCTTCAACTTCAAGGCTTCTTCTTCTGCATGTTCCAGGAAAAGGAACTTCTCTGTGCTTCAGGAATTCAATGTTCAAGTTCCTTGTGTTCAAGGCTGTGAAACGGAACCCAACTCCATTCTTCCCACAGCCACGCTTCCCAGCTCAACAAGTGGAAGACATCACCCTTGGATTCAGCACAATCAGGCAGAAGTAAATATCACTTACCAAACCTCTTTCTAGAGACCTTGGCATTAGTGTATATTGTCAGTATATGATTATCTAATTTGCATTATATTTTGCATAGCTGATATCAGTTAATAATCTCTTGATTTATTTGTTGAATTCAGAATAAGGTTTACCTTATTTCTTCTCAGGTAGTGACGCTGATTTGTAGTTTTCTGTCTCTCATCTCTCCTAAGTCCGTTAGGGGATGAACCAGATCCCCCTCGTGTAGTGAGAAGGTGATGGAACTTGTTTTCCTTTTCTGTATTCCCTTGAAGGTGATACTTATCTTTCTGTTTGGTATTAACAGACCTGAACTCTGCTCTGCTTTTGGGATTGAGGTAGGGTTTTGGCCTTAAGGAAGAGTGTCACTGACAGCGTGCTGACATGGTGAAGGAATTGGCTTCCCGTATTTTTTTTCCCGTTTAGACTTCTTGTGCATGTCATCCCCATTTAGGGGGTTATTCCCTCAGCATGGCGGAGTGGGTATTTTGTTCCCCAAAGTGTCTTTGATGCAGTGCGAATTCCCATTCGAAAGGAAACGTCTCAGATTTTGCATTTAACCATGGTTCCCAGAGAAGGGGAACAAGGCACTCCGTCTCGCTGTCATGCTTAGGTTTACTTGGACAGGTCACTTTTAGACAAAATGCTGTTGACGTGTACTCCAGGTGCTCCTTTTATACTCACAGTCACACTAGAGTGACGCCACGGGTTGTCGCATTACAGTGGGTACAGAAAGTATTCAGACCCCCTTACATTTTTCACTCTTTGTTATATTGCAGCCATTTGCTAAAATCATTTAAGTTCTTTTTTTTCCTCATTAATGTACACACAGCACCCCATATTGACAGAAAAACACAGAATTGTTGACATTTTTGCAGATTTATTAAAAAAGAAAAACTGAAATATCACATGGTCCTAAGTATTCAGACCCTTTGCTGTGACAGTCATATATTTAACTCAGGTGCTGCCCATTTCTTCTGATCATCCTTGAGATGGTTTTACACCTTCATTTGAGTCCAGCTGTGTTTGATTATACTGATTGGACTTGATTAGGAAAACCACACACTTGTCTATATAAGACCTTACAGCTCAAAGTGCATGTCAGAGCAAATGAGAATCATGAGGTCAAAGGAACTGCCTGAAGGGCTCAGAGACAGAATTGTGGCAAGGCACAGATCTGGCCAAGGTTACAAAAAAATTTCTGCTGCACTTAAGGTTCCTAAGAGCACAGTGGCCTCCATAATCCTTAAATGGAAGACATTTGGGATGACCAGAACTCTTCCTAGAGCTGGCCGTCCGGCCAAACTGAGCTATCGGGGGAGAAGAGCCTTGGTGAGAGAGGTAAAGAAGAACCCAAAGATCACTGTGGCTGAGCTCCAGAGATGCAGTCGGGAGATGGGAGAAAGTTGTAGAAAGTCAACCATCACTGCAGCCCTCCACCAGTCGGGGCTTTATGTCAGAGTGGCCCGACGGAAGCCTCTCCTCAGTGCAAGACACGCGAAAGCCCGCATGGAGTTTGCTAAAAAACACCTGAAGGACTCCAAGATGGTGAGAAATAAGATTCTCTGGTCTGATGAGACCAAGATAGAACCTTTTGGCCTTAATTCTAAGAAAACCAGGCACTGCTCATCACCTGTCCAATACAGTCCCAACAGTGAAGCATGGTGGTGGCAGCATCATGCTGTGGGGGTGTTTTTCAGCTGCAGGGACAGGACGACTGGTTGCAATCGAGGGAAAGATGAATGCGGCCAAGTACAGGGATATCCTGGACGAAAACCTTCTCCAGAGAGCTCAGGACCTCAGACTGGGCCGAAGGTTTACCTTCCAACAAGACAATGACCCTAAGCACACAGCTAAAATAACGAAGGAGTGGCTCCACAACAACTCCATGACTGTTCTTGAATGGCCCAGCCAGAGCCCTGACTTAAACCCAATTGAGCATCTCTGGAGTGACCTAAAAATGGCTGTCCACCAACGTTTACCATCCAACATGACAGAACCGGAGAGGATCTGCAGGGAGGAATGGCAGAGGATCCCCAAATCCAGGTGTGAAAAACTTGTTGCATCTTTCCCAAAAAGACTCATGGCTGTATTAGATCAAAAGGGTGCTTCTACTAAATACTGAGCAAAGGGTCTGAATACAATACACAATAACAGACGTTCTTTTAATAAACAAAGGCAAGGAATACCAAACATACACACTAAGCAAAACAGAGAACGGACGAGGAGTGAAGGGAGTGAATGCAATATAAAGGGAGTGCAGATAATAGAGTCCAGGTGCAGGTGATCCATGATGATCGGGAGATGACGAGGGAAGTGAGTGCAGGTGTGGAGAACAGGAGGAACATGGGAAATGTAGTCCAGGGAAACACGGGATCTGTGACAGGAAGAGGACGTGTGTCTAAATCGTCCTAATGCGCGGTGAGGAGGAAAGTTTGAGTGGCCAAAGACTCTCCAAGGATCACAGTTGGAGAATTGCAGAGATTAGTTGAGTCTTGAGTCTCAGAAAGCCTAAAAAAAATGATCAAACAGAACCTACATCCCCACAAGTTGCTCGGGAGGGTTTAAAGAAAAATCCTCTGCTCTCATCCAGAATCAATCTCCAGCATATTCAGTTGTCAGACAAGACTGGAACTTCAAACGGGACAGGCTTCTATGGTCAGATGAAACTAAAAAAATAGCTTTTTGGCAGCAAACTCAGTAGATGGGTTTGGTGCACACATGGATAAAAAGTACCCCATGCCCACGGTTAAATATACTGTTGGATCTTTAATGTCGTGGGCCTATTTTTCTGCTGGAGGTCCTGGACATCTTGTTCAGATACATGGCATCATGAATTCTAGCAAATACCAACAGATAAAAAAAAATCAAACCCTGGCCGCTTCTGCTAGTAATCCAATAATAGGCCATGGCTGGAGCTTCCATCAGGACAATGATCCAAAACAAACATCAAAACCAACACAAAAATGTGTCACTGAGCACAAAATGAAGCTTCTGCCATGGTCGTCCCAGTTCCCTGACCTGAACCCTAAAGAAAATGAGTGGAGTGAACTGAAGAGAAGAAGCACCAGCATGGAGCTGGGAATCTGAAGGATCTGGAGAGATTCTGCATGAAGGAATGATCTCTGATCTCTTGTCAGGTGTTCTCCAAACTCATCAGGCATTATAGGTGAAGACTCAGAGCTGTTATCTTGGCAGAAGGAGGTTGCAAAAAGTACTGAATAAAAGGGTGCCAATAATTGTGGCCAATGTGTTTTGGAGAAAAATATTTATTTCATAATGTGATCTTTTTCCCCACTTTCAATTCTTTTCCTTCAGTGAAAGGTTAGATTTTTTCTAATTTTATGAATTAAAGATCAAAGGGATTAAACAGTGCAGATTTATTTTTACAGTCATCTTTGATCATGTTTACGAAGGGTACCAACAATTTTGTTGACCCTGTCGCCGGTTCACCACTGTTCCTTCCTTGACCACTTTTGATAGATACTGACCACTGCAGACCGGGAACACCCCACAAGAGCTACAGGTTTGGAGATGCTCTGACCCAGTCGTCTAGCCTTGTCAAACTCGCTTAAATCCTTACGCTTGCCCATTTTTCCTGCTTCTAACACATCAACTTTGAGGACAAAATGTTCACTTGCTGCCTAATATATCCACTCACTAACAGGTGCCGTGATGAAGAGATAATCAGTGTTATTCACTTCAGCTGTCAGTGCTCATAATGTTATGCCTGATCGGTGTATATACAGTCATGAAACTCTTCCGAGCAACTGATTGGTCCACCTAAAGCCGATTGGTTATCCAATCATTTTGTTTCTTCTTTCTATATACGTAACCTATTTATTTCTGACTTCGAATCGGATCAGTTCACTGCAGCGTGCCGTGGGATTTCGTTAGCCCTCCACCTTCCCCAGCACCACCTGCCAAGATCTGCTCAGGGGTTCCCCCTATATTTCCTTGCAGCAGCCTGAATTCAATTCATGTGCATTTTAGATGTATCCTCACTCGTTCAGCAGCAGTAGCAGCAGCAGCAGCAGCAGCGTAAAAGATCTAGTCTGCCAAGACCTATTTACATTCCATGCTTATTAATATAGGCTGGTTAAATTCATTCCGAGAGCTGTCATGATTGAAATACTTTTATTCATTAAGGATGCATTAAATTGATCAAATGTGTCAGTAAATACATTTATAATGTTACAAAACATCTCTATTTTCTTTTGAACTTTCTATCCATCAAAGAATCCTGAAAAATTAAATTTATCACGGTTTCCACACAAATCTGAAGCAGCTGTTTACAACATTGATAATAATCATAAATGCATCAAATTAGCATATTAGTATGATTTCTGGAGGATCATGTGACACTGAAGACTGGAGTAATGATGCAAATTACAGTTTATTATATATTCACATAGAAAACAGATATTTTAAATTGTAATATTTCACAATTTATAATGTGCCTTTGATTAAATAATTAAAGTCTTTCAAAAACATTTTTAAAAAATCTTATAGACTTTTAAACGAGTGTACATGACATAAAAAATAAACATTAACATCTCCTGCATTTAAAAGACTTGAGATCTTAATGAACATGTTGAAATGATAAAAAAGGATCAGAAATGAGATCAGAATTTGCCTGTTTTGACAGGGGATTGTTCAGCTGAGCTTCAGTAAACACTGCCACCTAGTGGCGTTAGCTGGAGCCTACAGTAATACACCACCAAACCCATTCAGTTCTTTTGTTTTGACACACCAGCAGCCCCCACTACAATATGATTCACTTTTAAAACCTTTTTAAAAACAGGCTTTCTGAATCCAAAGAGGGTTTCCATACAATGATATAATGAATAAAGTCATTAATGTTGCTCGGCAGTCCTGGTATCCGCACTCTGATTAATATTCATGAGTCGAGCCTTCATCATAGTAATATTCTGATTAGACCGTCTGTTTTTCTACCAATCATTTTGTCCCTTTATCGTTCCGCAATAGTTTCGCGTCCCAGAAAGCGGCAGAGACTACAGAATAAAATAATGTTGGCTTTTGATCCTGAATTTTGATCTGTGTCCCCAAAGCATTCTAGCTTATCAAGTGCTCATAAATATCCATAAACTCCCAAACCCTGAGAGACTACAGTCGGTATCTGAGTTTGGCATCAAATCTCATTTATTTGATTAGCCATAATCGAATCAAGTAAAGCTTAAAACAAAGAAACGTGAACTTTGCCTCTCAAGGGTCTTGTGACAATGAAAAAACAAAAGTAATTATAATGAGGATATTTTCATGGGCTGATGCTCCTCTGCATGGACTGTAAATGTATCATCCTGACAGCTTTTTTATCTAAGTCTGTAAACAGAACTTGTTGATTGTTTCAAACTCTAACATGGGATGCGATGTCCTTCCCACGGTCCGTTTCATCCAGGGTCAGATCTCTGAGGGATTCCGCCACTCCAGAGAACAGCCATCCAAACATTACAGTTCAGATTAATCACACATTCATCTGAATGATGATAGATAGATAGATAGATAGATAGATAGATAGATAGATAGATAGATAGATAGATAGATAGATAGATAGATAGATAGATAGATAGATAGATAGATAATCACGCGTGAAGAGAGGCGCGCGCTCTCTGGAGGGAGGCTGTCGCCCGCGCGCTTTTTTAAGAATCGCGTGAAGAGCGCGCGCTCAGTGATGTTTCCTCACGCGGACCCGCTTCACCTGTAGACTGTCACGGGACTTCAGGACCGTATTCTGTTCGTCTGAGGTACTATTAAAATCATATCTCACAGAAATACGCTCCACGTTGTAAACTACCAATTTCTAAATGAGTTTTGTAACTTTTGTCTGTTTTGACTTTTTAACGTTTTTATAAAGTAGCACAAAGTTGCACCGAAATACTTGGCAAGAATTTAAATAATAGGCTATACAATTTCAAACGTTGAGGTTGATATTTTAGTTGTTGTGGATATTTTGTATCTTTAGTTAGATTTATAACAGGACGAGTCTTCAGAAATTAGCATCATTCTTTACGGTTGTTTACTTTATTTTGTTCATTCTGTTGCTGATAATATTCTCTGTAACATGTTCACAATGTGAAGGCATGACATTTGTAAATAGCTGATGACAATATCCATATGTGTCTTTATGACAGAGAATGCGTTTAAACACTTGTGTCACTTGTGTTTAAATGCTGAATAAGTATTTAATTGCAAACATTTGAGCTTTTCTGTCTCTATGACAGGATTGACACGAATGAATTGAATGTTTTACAGTTTTTAGAGCTGCATTAATATGATGTTTTATGCTACAGTGCAACATTAATACTTTTCCACAAAGCGGTCACTATTTCTATAGAGGATATTATGAATTGAAAATGATTTAGGTCATGTTTCAATGATCTCTAAAGAAGCACACTTGTTTTGATGTGTTGACTAAACACTGAAGCACATGTGAAGTACTTGATTATAATTTAAACTGTTTGCTATTACATTTAAAGTTATAATGTGTTTAAATTTACTAAACTGCAACTTTATTATTAAAAAATGTGTAATTACAAATGTATTTAAATACATGACATACAAATTTCAATAGAAATGACATTAAATTATATTTTAGTTTACCATAAATATTTGTCAGTACATTCAGTAAACTTTAACCGTATTTCAAAGACAATAGAAGTGATAATTATGAAATTACATATAAAGCTGTATTTTAAGTCCTGCTTAAGTTGACTAATTGCATTTAATGTAAATTTAAACTATAATACATTTTCAATTAATTGCAATTTACATCCAGAAAACTATACTCAATTCGCAATTTAGTTTAATCTTAAACATAATTTTCATAATAAGCGCTCCTTTTTAATGCATGCCAGAGTTCTCACAAGATGAAATTGTTTGATTAATACTTGTTTTAATTGCTGATTTAAAGTCTCCTTACACATTCACAAGTTACAAATAAATGTAAAATGTAACTGTCAGAAATGCAGAATCCTTGTTGGAAAAAAATGGATGATAATGTTTTATAGACGGCGATCAGCTTGATGTTAACATTATTGCATTACTCTTATTCATTTAGTCAGAAAAGTCAAGTCAAGCATCATAATGTATTTATAGAGAGTAATAAGCAGATCCAGAGCTTTGAGGATGTTCACCTACTGGTCAGTGTCTTGTGATTTGTGTTAAGTTTTCATGTTAAACTTCATTTATTAGAAGAAGATTACAAAGGTTATGACTAAGTCAAACAGTTCATTTGAATGATAAAAACTTGATCGTGAACAAAGAAACAAATAATAAATATTGCTACTAGTAACAATCACAGGTCCTAAACTTCAAACATCATGTAAAAGCCCACAGTTATGCTCATAGTTCTTGGGCATATTAAAGCCAGAGAGAATAATGGGAAAGAATGGGTTTAAAAAAGATGTTTGATGCTGTATTTGAACAATTAATTATACACCACTGAATCAGGTTTGTCCTTGAAACATTGATTTCTTCATGTTAAACTGACTTGAAACTCTTTGCCTCAATGCTTTCATTTTGAATGCAGCTCGATCAAAAAGGGCAAAGTGAATTTTGCTGCTTGTTGTTTTAGCATGTTAATGAATATGGCAATGTTAAAGGTAGAGTAGGTAATTTTTTAATATAAACACTTTTTGTTATACTGGTTGAAACTCTCTTCACATCCTGTTAGCAATCGATAATAGAAGTGGTGTAATTATTAAAACATGTACATATATCTTCTGTGAAAGTCTCAAGACCAAAAAATGTTCATCCAATCATTGCACTCGGTCCGATGTCCAACCTGCCTGTCAACGTATGAGATCTGTGGTAGTAAAATGGGTCGCAATAAGCAAATTTTCAAAAATTGGTTATTGTTTTTTTTACTAAAAAACCTTCAATGTATGATTCGTTGGAATCAGACAAAAAATGACTGAGCTACACCTGTTTGAAGTCGATAGAGTTAGCAAAGTCAATTTTGAGAAAAATCGAGTTAAAGTTTTATAAAGGTTTCAAAACAACCTTAAAATCCCTGGTAATAACACCAAATCTGACACACACCAAGTCAAAACCAAATATCGATAGGAAAATATAGGCCTATATTCAACCTTTTTTTCCATAATTCTACAATTGTTTGATTAACATTAATGAATCAGATGTTTTTTTCCCCCAACAGTTAACTAAACATTCACTTAAGACATAACAGATTAAGGGCCCTATTTTAATGATCTAATCACATGGTCTAAAGCGCACAGCGCAAATGCACTTCTCTTTTGCTAGTTTAACGATGGAATAAAATGGCCGGCACGCCTGGAGCATGGTCTAAAAGGGTTGTCCTTATTCTCTTAATGAGTAATGGGTGTGTTTTGGGCGTAACATGCAATAAACCAATCAGTGCCTNACACACACCAAGTCAAAACCAAAAATATAAAAGGAAAATATAGGCCTATATTCAACCTTTTTTTTTTCCATAATTCTACAATTGTTTGATTAACATTAATGAAACAGACAGCCTATATATTAAGACCTACTGTACCAAACAGATTTAATATAATGTTACACAGTTAACTAAACATTCACTTAAGACATAACAGATTAAGGGCCCTATTTTAATGATCTAATCACATGGTCTAAAGCGCACAGCGCAAATGCACTTCTCTTTTGCTAGTTTAACGACGGAATAAAATGGCCGGCACGCCTGGCGCATGGTCTAAAAGGGTTGTCCTTATTCTCTTAATGAGTAATGGGTGTGTTTTGGGCGTAACATGCAATAAACCAATCAGTGCCTCATCTCCCATTCCCTTTAAAAGCCAGTTGTGCTTGCACCATGGCGGAATTTGAAAGCGGAATAACTGAACGCTTCTCTGGTGAGGAAACAGATCTGCTCATGCACGAGCAGACCATCTACAGGACAAGTCGGATTCCACCAAAGCATTTTTATCTTTATGCACACAATAATAATCTTTTACATTGTAATCCTTTTATTTTTAATATTTGGCATGTTTGTGTGCTTCTGCGCGTCCCTGCGTGTGTATTAAGCAGAGTGTACGTGCGTTGTGTACCCGCATATAGGCTTTTATTACTAACACGCTCTATAAATAACAAAAAATAAATAAATTGCACCATTGACTTTAGACCAGGTTTTTGTTGGTCAATGGCGCAGTGATTTTCAGTTCCCTCAAAATAGCAACACGCCAACAATGCGCCTGAACACACCTCGTTTTCAGACCAGCACGTCCATAGGCGAACAGATGGGCGCAAATGCATTTGCTATTTAAATTACGTGGCGCAAGATGTGAAAATGATAACTGCGCCGGGCTGAAACTAGCTAAAAACACTTGCGCTGAGCCTGGCGCCACATTGCGCCGGGGCCTGATGTATGCATGAATACTCGCCAAGACAGATTTTTGGAAATACTGTAATTCTGTGTATATGTGTATCTGTGTAATTCTGTCAGTTAGCATGAGTAAGATCGTTTTGTTTACATCAGCATGAATTTTAAAATCACATTTTACTGGTTCAGACTCATGCCATTGAGAATTCGCTATGAATATTTACAAAGTTGGAATGCTATGCTTTAAAAAACTTGTGCTGAGGGAAGCGGCAGTCGTCCAGAAGCGAGCAGAGAAAAACTGCATATTTCATGATCAAAGGAAAGGTACTCCTCTCAGAAAACATACAAATAAAGATCCTTTTAGATGTTTAATTGCTATTTGGAGCATTGGGATCACTAGATGAGGACTTAATGAGCAAATTTTTGCGAAAACCTCAAATTCGACAAAAATTAGCATTTTTCACTTGTTTTGCCTCTAGCTCGCAAGTAGCCCGTGCGCAGTCCGACTCATTTTGACAGCACTAGTCACATATGTTTTTGCATACATCCGCTTTGCAGACTCTGAACCTCTAAACCTGCTGTCACAACGCATATGTCTCAAACTTATCTAATTAGAATGCGCACTATGTCTGAATGCATATTTTCATGCTAGCTTTGCGCATATGCTTAATTATTCACTCTTTGAATCATACGCAACTGTAAAACATAAAATATGATTTTGAACGTGTTTTATTCATTGATAAATGCAGATCATTCAACATTGTTTAGTGTTTTGAAATAATAAAAAGACCATTCACTATTTTAAGAGAAGAACTTGATGTGCACTGCAGGACTAGCCTTCAGCAAACGCTGAACTAGAATATTTAAAAGATGAACAAGCAATCTCATTGGCTGCAGGATCAGCAGAGGCCAATCAGCTTGTGCCATTCGGTAATGATGTGATTGCTTACAGACTGCATGTAAAGGACCAGATATTAATTCAACAAATTAAGTTCTCATTCAGTTTAGTTAATGAAAGTTCTCGATTCAGTTCAATCTGTGAACCAGCTCGATTGGATACTGGCTTAAAAGAATGATTAGTTCAAGAATCGATCATCACTATTGGAAGAAATTCAGCACACAGTCCTGGGACACACCCATGTTTGTGACCAGCGGGCCTTAATCAGATGGAAGAGAGGATTTTCATTTGTGATGGATAGGTTAATATTTAGCAGTCCAAGTATGATGGAACTCACCTGAGCAGTAATCCAGACGTACATGTCAGATTCGGGTGTTGTTTGTAGGATGGGTTAATTCTATTTATTATTTTTCATTTTAACATGTGTTTTACACTCAGATGGAATTCGTAGTTGTGATTTTGTGACGTTTACCTGTATTTCCTGTTGTTTTTCACCTACAGGTTAAACTCTGATCCACAATCTATTGGAGGAGTTCAGTGCTGGAAACACAAGCGCCCATCATGAACAATGAACAGTTCCCTTCTGTACCGATCAAAGACAAGCAACAGAACATCGTTAGTGCTATTTGTTATGATCCTCAAGATTCTGTAGTAAGTCCATTCAAATTTATGTATACGTTTTACATAAGCAACACTTTTTACTTTGAATGATGGCTAACATGCAAGACAACACACTGTGGCACTTGTCTCATAAACTTAAAAAGTCTAAAAGTTTAAAAAGAGATGACATAATGGAAGCTTGTTTCCACCACGTAATAAAAAAAGAAATAAAAAGATAATTGCGACATTTATCTCACAATTCTGATGTTTTTCTCAGAATTGCGAGTTTATATCTCACAATTCTTACTTTTTGCACTTCCAAGTTTATATGTAAACTCAGAAGCCATAGTAACAAACAACAAATGAGAACTAAGGCAAAGTAATAACTAAGACCCCCACCCCGCGCACACATGAAGACCAATAAGACCCAGGAGCTGACTGAGGGAAACACCACAGTGGAGATGATGGAGGGATAAGACAGGGAATAGACGAAGGAACCAGAGGATGACCCAGAGCAGAGCTGGGATGAAGGCCCAGGGCACCATTGATGGAGGGAGGAGCCAGAAGCCTGACCGACTGAGGGGATGGAGGAGCTGAGGAGATGACATGGAAGGCCTGGAGAACGAACCAAAAACAGGAAGATGAGACAGAATCCTAAAAAGGACAGAATCCTCACACATGTCGGTTTTTCTCATCATAGTCACGTGCCTAAAGTGCCTTTAGGTTCGGTATCTTTTGGTTCAGTGATAAAATCTGAATGCTAATCAGACCTGGACTAAATGTTTTTTTTTGACCAAATGAACCAAACGAACCGAACTACAAGTGTGAATGCACCCTAAGACTTTGAGCTGGATGGGACCATCCACAATGAAGGAGACTTGGAACTGGACAGGACCATCCATGATGGAGACTTGGAGCTGGGCAGGAAAATCCATGTTGAAGGAGACTTGGAGCTAAAGGGACCATCCATGATGAAGAAGACTTGGTGCTGGTGGGACCATCCACAATGAAGGAGACTTGAAGTTGGCAGGACCATCCACAATGAAGGAGACTTGGAGCTGGCGGGAATATCCACGATGAAGGAGACTTGAAGTTGGCAGGACCATCCACAATGAAGGAGACTTGGAGCTGGCGGGAATATCCACGATGAAGGAGACTTGGAGTTGGATGGGACCAGCAGTGACGAAGGAGACTTGGAGCTAGATGGGACCATCAGTGAAAAAGCAGACTTGGAGCTGGCAGGACCATCCACGATGAAGAAGACTTGGAGCTGGATGGGACAATCCATGATGAAGGAAACTTGGAGCTGGCAGGAATATACATGATGAAGGAGACTTGGAGCTGGGAGGGACCAGCAGCAACAAAAGAGACTTGGAGCTGGACCGGACCATCTGTGATGAAGGAGACTTGGACCTGGATGGGACCATCCACGGTAAAGGAGACTTGGAGTTGGCAGAAATATCCATGATGAAGGAGACTTGGAGCTGGGAGGGACCAGCAGCAACAAAGGAGACTTGGAGCTGGATGGTACCAACTGCGATGAAGGAGACTTGGAGCTGGCGGGACCATCCACGATAAAGGAGACTTGGAGCTGGACCGGACCATCTGTGATGAAGGAGACTTGGACCTGGATGGGACCATCCACTGTAAAGGAGACTTGGAGTTGGCAGGAATATCCATAATGAAGGAGACTTGGAGTTGGGTGGGAACAACAGCGACAAAGGAGACTTGGAGCTGGATGGGACTATCCGTGATGAAGGAGACTTGGAGCTGGACCGGACCATCTGCAATGAAGGAGACTTGTAGTTGGACGGGACCATCCATGGTGAAGGAGACTTGGAGCTGGACTGGACCATCCATGATGAAGGAGACTTGGAGCTGGGCGTGACCATTTGCGATGAAGAAGACTTTGAGCTGGACGAGACCATCCATGATGAAGGAGACTTGGAGCTGGGCGTGACCATTTGCGATGAAGGAGACTTTGAGCTGGTGAAGGAGACTTGGAGCTGGACGGGACCATCCACAGTGAAGAAGACTTGGACCTAGATGGGACTACCTGTGATGAAGGAGACTTGGAGATGGATGGGACCATATGATATGGAGACTTGGAGCTGGACAAGACCATCTGCGATTAAGGAGACTTGGAGCCAGATGGTACCATCCCTGATGCAGGAGACTTGGAGCTGGACGGGATCATCCACGATGAAGGAGATTTGGAGCTAGATGGGACCATTTGCAATAAAGGAGACTTGGAGCTGGATGGGACTATCTGTGATGAAAAAGACTTGGAGCTAGGCAGGACCAGTGGAGACTGTAGGTCATAATCCAGTTCATCACATAACAATAATTTGGCGGGGACCCAGCTCATAGCATAAACCTCAGCGACGGGAGTGTGGGCGAGACAAGATAGGATCGTGACAGATATTGTGTCAGAATTGCGAGAAAAAAAGTCAGAATTGCGAGATAAAGAGTCGCATTTACCTTTTTATTATTTTATTCCGTGGTTTCCATATTACAGAGATTTTACAGAGGTAAAAACAACATACCTAATTATGTTGACACAATTCCAAAAGTTCCATTTATACACAGACTTAAGCTGACTTCTTACCAAAAGCCATGTGTGTGAGTAAGGGCATCTTGGAGGCTTTGATGTATGGCTTTATAGTTGAGTCTAATATTAGCTCCTGGCTCCTCTCACTCCTCTCAAGTAACAACAGGGATCACTTGGTGACCCGCGGCTTGCTTCAATCTGAAAGACAGAAAGAACAGACAGAAAGAGAACAGAGTTATAGATTAAGGGAGTGTGAGAACAGATCGGAGGCAGGTTTCTTACTGTGATTGGGAGATGGATTTAACAGAGAATGAAATTGGCGGCTCTCAACCTCAGACTGCCTGCAAGCAAGCACACTTCTTAAGGGATGTGCTGTTTCATGGCAAATTTCAGGTGCGTGTGGCATGTGTCAATGATTATTCAGGAAGTTTTAGGATTTTTATACCCAGTATTTAATAATGTATACCCAATATCTGCTATTAATGATGACTATTACGGATTGCTTAATTGGCAGTTTGATAAACATACTTGAAGTACATATAGATCAATAAGTACAGTACATGAGTACTTGCTAGATCTATATGTACTATCGCTTTTTGCTCCTAAAATATGAGCGCATGTCCCCATAAGATGAAGGGGGATGCCAGATGAAATCTTACACCCCATAACACAGTCAGCAGTTGCTGGATCGGTTGCAGTCGCTCTACAGAAAAAGCTGACCTCATAAATATGGACTTCAAAAAATATTTTCTATCTAAGATTACTGTCGCATAGTGTGTTTGTGCTGGAGTCCAGAGTGCATTTCACAGGGAATACATCAGACCTTCTTATCTAAACAGTGCAACAGAAACCTGCTTACTGTACCTCAGTTGTCAATAGTATATACAAATCTCATATTACGCACCATTTATTTGTCTTCTGTTAATAATTGTGGTTCATATGGATATAATAAGAGCCCATAGTTGACAGTCTCAAGTTCAAGGTTGTTAATGTCGAACATGATTTAACAGTGTATTAGCAGCTGCATGTCAAACATGACTCAGATCTGCCATCATTATGGGAGCTGTCAGGAACAAAGGTGCTGAACTAAGATCGAAACATTCACCAACACCTCCAGCAGTTTAAACTCCAACACTAAAATTAATGTTCCTTTTGTTTTGTTGAGAGGTTGAGAAGTTATGAAACATTACAGGAGTAATAATTATGGCTTTCACAAAACTACACAGAGATGAATGAATATTCACCAAAGAGAGTCGTGCTCCTTCATCTGACGTTAAGATTATCCAGTCATGCTGAACCTCACATTGCTGGTTAACACCGGTTCATTCATAGATCATCATTGTGCAATATTACTCATGACTACCATATTCTACTGTATAGAAGAGGATGAGGAGGAGGAAGAGGGAGAAAGGCAGTCATTTAGCACAGACTCACCATTTATTTATTTTTTTGTTTGTGTAAAATATATTAGTCAAAAATGTAATGTCAAATTATTTTCATAATTAAGAATATATTCATTTGGCAGTTCAAAGAAGGCCTATATAATGTTGGACCTTAGTTTTTTTTAATCTTCATGTATTATTTATTACGGTACCAGTCAAAAGTTTTGATTAAATCAGTTTTTTCAATGTTTCTGGAAAAAAGACACAAAGGCTCCATTAATACAGTAAAAACGGTAATATTGTGAAATATTACAATTTCAGATAACTGTATTTTCACATGACCTTTCAGAAATCATTCTAATATGTTGATTTGCTGCTCGGATATCAGTTGTTATTGGTGCACAATAATAAATAATGATTCTTACTATTATTAGTGTTGAAAACAGATATATATTTTTTTGAACAGCATTTATTTGAAATAGAAATCATTTGGTAACATTATAAATGTCTTTACTTTTACTGTCAATTTAATGATATTGTTGAATAATTAAATAAATCTTACTCCAAACTTTTGAATGGTGATGATGTATCACAGTTTCCACAAAAAAAAAAAAAAAAAAATGCTTTTCATCACAGAAATAAATTACAACTTTTAATATTTTCACATAGAAAAGTTATTTTAAATTGTAATAATATTTAACAATATTACTGTTTCTACTGTATTTTTGATCAAATACATTAATTTTTAAAAATTAAAATAAACAAAAAAAATCTGAATTGTTCCAAACTTTTGACTGGTAGCGTTGAGTGTCTTATGAATGCATTTACCAAATGCTTTTGTATTCTTGATTATTGTGTACATTTTCAATAACCAAAATGCATTAACATCATTCATATTGTGTCCCTATTGTCTTTGATTAACTTAAGAAAACTAAAAGATTTCCATCACATGTGATTTGCTCAATACATATTTGTGACCCTGGACCACAAAATCAGTCAAAAGTCGCACGGGCCAACAATACATTGTATGGGTCAAAATTATCGATTTTTATTATATGGCAAAATATCATATTAAGTAAAGATTATGTTCCGTGAAGATATTTTGTAAATTTCCTACCGTAAATATATCAAAAGTTTATTTTTGTGAGTGGATATGCATTGCTAAGAACTTCGTTTGGACAACTTTAAAGGCGATTTTCCATACAACCATAAATAAATGGAAAGCTTTCTTATTCAGTTTTCAGATGTTGTATAAACCTCAAATTTAAAAAAATAGACTGGTTTTGTGGTTCAGGGTCACATTTGTCAATGTCCTCCAGTTGGCTTTAAGGATAAAGATCCTGTGCCATAAGTCAGATAAGCTATAAAAACATTTACATCTGGCATTATCAGCCTACTGCTTTTCACATTTTAGAATGACACTAGGGGAAAAAATGACTTTGAAACAATTTTTACTCAGGAATTGCTAGTAAATTTCACAAACAATTCCAAAAAGAAATGTCTAGTAACACACTAAATTAAACGAGAAAGTGTTTTCTTGTAATATGCACTCCAGTCATCTGAAAAATCATTTTTACCATGTTTGTGAAATAATGCAAGTATGAATGTGGTGACACACCTGAACACTTTCTGCTGACTCTGAACATTCACTCTTCCTTTTCATTTAACATCCACTGGAACTGTGCCTTTAGTTTACTATAGAATGTGATAATAAGCCACAATTTATATTTGTCTAAGCAGAAGCCTTGAGATCAAAACGTTTTTAAGGTCATGAAACATAAATTCTAAAACTTTTGACTGGTGATGTAGACGATCATCATCACATGCTGATTTGAGTTTACTTGCTCAACTCATTATTGAGGACAATGAGGTCTAACAAACACTTAGAGCTGATGTGTTGAGTTCAGATGCTGCCTGATCTTGACCTTTGACCGGCCACTGCAGTCCCACACACACACACACATACACACACTCACTCATGTTCTGGCCTCCTCTCTCCTCTCAGCTCCTGAAGTCTCTCACTCCCGAGGAGAACACTCAATGCCGGCAGGGTCTGTACTTCCAGGACGGCAGGAGGCGAGTGGACTACATCCTCACCTACCACATCAAGAAGAGCAGCAGCACGTGGCGGCACGCGTCCCGTCTCAGAGACAACGCCTTCACACGCACCCTGCGGCGGGGTCGCCACCCGCCTCCGCCTGCGCACCGAGACGACGCCGAGCTGGGCTCGCCCGACCACAGCGCGGACCACCACGACGACGACAAGGCTTTACGGCGGGAAGAGTTCGAGAGCAACCTACTGGAGATGGGCCTGGAGCTGGAGCGAGACGAGGAGGTATGTGTGTTTGTCCAGTCCTGCTTCACAGGGCTTTTGTTTGCTGCAGGTTTGTTTTGTCTTTCGGCTGAGCTCAGCTGTTTTACTTCAGCACAAAAGACACATTGTCGTGTCACACAGCTCTGACTATGAGACTCAAAACTCCTGTGTGGAGCGGACACACTTGCAGCTGCTTGTTCATGCTGTTTGCTGTGGTCCTGAATGCTGATTGGTCAGTAAAGCGTCCAGCCATGCTAACATATTGCTCAATAGTGTTGTTGCGCTGAATATCACTCGTTCTGTCTGTACTGGAAGCAAATACAAACAGTGAAACGTCTCATTGCTGTTGGACTGTCAGCACTACTGGATTTTAGCTTATTGCTCAAACAATCAAATTTGAGGAGTGGAACTACTGGTGTTACTAAATATACATTTGATTTGTGACCTTAACTTAATTTGATCAACCAAATTTCCATGCATTCTTGTTTCTGAATAGCTTTCCAGTAAGGAGGGGAATAATGAATAATGTCTTATTGAAACACTCATAAACATGTACTTGCAGATTATACAATAAAATAAAAGGCCACTTAAGTTAACGTAAAGAGGATACACTTTCATGACATTTTCTTAACACACTTTAAGTTTTAACTTTTAAAAGGTCCACTTTATAGTTATGTTGTTAACTTTTGTTGTGATTTCACACTCATTTTGATGTGTTGACTAACATAATAAAGCACATACAGTACAAGATTATAGTTTGAAATACAGAGTATTATTCGATATTAGATTTTAAATGTATGAAATTTCAGCTTCATTAAAAATATTTAATTACAAATGTATTTAAAAACATGACATAAAAAGTTTCAATATAAATTACATTACGATATATTTTATTTTACTATAAATGCACTCTGCATTTGATACAAATGTAATATGTATGTAACTATAATACAATTTCATTTAATTTCATGTAACATGCAATTAAATGTCCAGAAACATTACATTCAGTTCACACTTTAGTATATTCTTTTAATGTATACTGTCTCAGGTTTTTTTATTTTTTTGCCCATACAATAAAAGTCACAGATGAAGTAAATTCATATAGGTTTTAAAATACATTATGGTGATATACTGTATGTATATATATATATATGCAATATCACACTCGTAGCCATGTGATGCGATATGGCTGTGATTCGGCCGTAGGTAATCACAGCATGCTGATATCCAGCCATATTGCATGGCTACGAGTGTGCTATTGCATTTATACAACAGTTCGCAGAGACGAGTGTGTAAATAAATAAGAAATAACAACTTTAAAAACTTTAAAAACCCTCTTTTGTGAGGAACTATTTCCTTCCACCAGATTCAAATCTCCAGTTGACAGTTTAACAATTGAGCCCAAGATCCGTTACTAATTCTAAAATGTCACTGTAGAACTCGTAACAAAGGAACGTTGAGTCGCTTCATTGAAACTCATTGTAATATGTAGAGTATTATGAGAGAGAGAGATCATCTGAGCGAGTGTATTACCTGCATCTAGCTGATATTCTTCAAGACAATCATAATCACAAAATCAGTTTGAATGTGGAAAGTGATAACTTTGTCTTTGTCCTTTTAACATTTAAGAGGATTTCCCATGACAGCTTTTCTGGCTATCACCAGACCAAGCTCAATTTAAAATTGAACACTGGTCTGGGGAGTCTGCTATGTATTTTCTACTGCACAAGAGGCGTGATCAAAGATAGTCCTTCAACCAATCAGATCAACGATCCGGGTGACGTACTTTGCAGAGCGACGCGAAAACTCCAGACAGGTTTAGTTTGTATTGGTTTGAAGCATTGATCAGCGGTTTGCAGAAGCAGCAATGGCATCGAGCGATTTTTGCAGGTTGTGCAAAAATAAAACACGAAAGTGAGTGGTATTTACACCCACACGAGTGATTTGTTTGCTAAACTAAAGAAGTCATTCAGCATCGTCGAGAGGTTAAAAGGAATTGGATTGGCGGTCGTGCTTGCCGTCGCTTCTCTATCGTCATCGTGTTATACCCGCCAATAGCGAGCAAGGTGGATAAGCCAGTCTGTGATTGGTTCCCGCAAAAGTGTAACAGAAGCAGTAGAAATGAATGTACGGGTTTCCAGACTGAGTTGCCGGGCGAAATCAAATCGCCGGCAGATCAGGCTGGGTTTACCCAGTCTACATGACAGCGCTTGTCAAGGCATTTGTCAGTTGTGTCTCGTAAGATGTTGTTTAAAGTAAAAACAATGTCCTTGTTTCCTTGTTTCAGTCCCCTTCAATATAAAAGTCTTTGCGACTGACTCACTCACTCATAAAGACAGTCTTTGCTGTCATCTCATGGCGTATTAATGTAACTTTCACTGAAGTCGAAATCACTAACAGACTTTTTCAATACCAAAAAATATAGCGTTATTTATATAAAATATTATTTACTGAACAATAATATTGAAATTAACAACAATAGCCATTATAACAGTATAAGAAGTAAAATAGGAAATAAACAAAAGCAAACAGTTCAGTCAAATGTACAAAAGCAGCGCTCTAGTTAGTACAGGATTTAATTTCAATGTAAATATAAAGTTATGACAATATAGCCTTTAAGCCAAATCTATTAGCTCTGGAACAAGGAATAGATTAATAAGACCAGAGACTGCCCATTTGATATACCCAAAATGAATTATACCTCATGTTTAAACACTAACTACATAAGAGCCAGTTGTGTTTCCCGAAAGCATCATTAGTCAACTATGGTCGTACGTCCCATTGAACTCTATCGGTAACTACGGAACTTGCAACCATAGTTCGCTTTGGGAAACGCACCCCTGGCTGAGATTCCCTGCAGGTACATGAACGCTTAACGGTTGCTGATGGCCTGGAGCTCTCATCTCCGAAAGCATTTAAACAAATTTAGGCGCTATGTTTACATATAAATCACCTATTTAAGGTCTAAACAACTACATTCTCACCTTAAAAATCTTAAAACTACATACGTTACAAAATAACAGTAGTATTTATGAAAATATGGTGGGTTTGCTCATCCTCCATGACACTCGCTGTGAGAATACTGAAAGCGGGTGATTTAATTGGTGAAACGGTTTCCATGGCGATACTGGTAGAATATCACATGGCTGGAAAGACCAATCAGATTTGAGAACCAAAACAAACTGTTGTATATATACACTGCCCTCCAGAAGTTTGGAAACACCCTAGAAAAGTGGGGTTTTGGACAATATTGGCATGAATCCTTTTTAATTTGTGATAATTTTGCACTGATAAGGGACAACACAAACTACGAAAACATATTTTATTATATAAACAGTTTATACATAGAAAAAAACTAAAATTTTCGATTCATCAAAATATCCACCTATAGCAGCTATCTGACTTAAACTGGGTTCTAATTGGTTCATTGTATTCTAAACTTAATTGGCAATCAATTGTTGAAGCTATTAAGGTGTGCTGACCCAAAAATCTTTTACAAACCTGGGCCAAGTTTAAACCAGTAACCAGACATCACAGCTGGCAAAGGGGCATGTCTGACTTTGACATGTATATATTGCTATTATTATGTAATCAAAATGAAAATTATTATTGCTGGTCTTCAATGATAATGTCAAGTTACTTTAATGTATTTGGACCAAAAAATTATAAGGTTTTATTCTGATATCGTCCAAAACCACACTTTGCCAGGGGTGTTTCCAAACTTTTGGAGGGCAGTATATATATATACAGCTATGGAAAAAATTAAGAGACCACTTAACATTGATTTCTGAGTGGTCTCTTAATTTTTTCCATAGCTGTATATATATATATATGTTTTTGTTTTTTTTCTGGAATATAATTACAGACAGAGCATTAAATCTTAATTTCTTAATTTGGCTCAAAATAGCTATAAAATATATAATTTGAGATTGTGTTTGATTTATTAATTTTTTTTAATAAAGCAAACTAGTTTTGTCACCTGATACGTGTTTTGGCACAACTTCAACAGTGAGACATTAGCAACACATGATCCAAATAACTCAAGAACTCATTCAATCGGCTCCAAGGGTCAAATGAATCACATGCATCCAGTGATGGGAATAACTGCGTTATAAATAAACGCCGTTACTAACGACGTTACTTTTTTCAGTTACCGTTACTGACAAAACAAAAGCCCCATTACTATTAAGCTCACTGAAGCGGTTTTCATCTGAGTAGGCTCTCTCTCAGCCATAGGACCTGCAAAGTTTTTTCTCTGGTGTGTGTGTTGGGGCAGGACACTAACTATCAGGGCTAACTGATGATGATTGGTGTGTGACTAGAGATGATTGGCCATGCAAAGCATTTTGTTGTAAAGAAATAGTACAGGTTAGTCATACACAAATATAATTTTAAACTGATAGCCTAATAATGTACGATGCTCTCTGTGTGTGTGTGTGTGTGTGTCAGAGCATGCGAGCTGAGCGCAAGCTCAAACCAGGATACCTTTTGTGACATGCTGGATCGAATATGTGAAAAGTTTTTTTCTAGTCGAATAGTAGCTGTTCATTTAAGCCATTAGTTGACTAATTACATTTATATTAATTTGATTTATTAAATAATGGAGAGAATAAACCAAAATAACGAGTGTTTACGTAATATAGGATATATAGCACTCAAGCGTAAAGCTTGCCATAAAGAACTGGCAAAAGTAATTATTCTGAATGTGACAAAAACAGCAAGGAGATATTTAAATTGTTTATTAATAAAGAAATGTTTTCTGAATCAGTGTCGACTGCAAAGATGAAGTTGACATTACTGACTATCATCATCTCCGCACAATGGATGTGCCTGGAGAGAGAATGCACATTTAGATTACATAATCACAGTAGCCTATTTCTTTTCATTTTGAATTATTTAGTTTGAAAAGGAGACATTTCAAGCTTTCTATAGATATATTTCTCAAGTCTGTGAGGCAAGTAGTCGCTGAGTTTCGGTTAATTTAGCCTGTAAGACGCGCAAGTCACGTGCAAAAAAATCATGTGCAAGTGATCGCGCCGGCGTCTCCATGTCATGATTATATTGTCTGCTATATTTGCTTCTTATTTATTAAATGCAGGCAACTGGTTGATGAAACGTTGATTAAAATTAAGATAACATTTTTACAAAATGAAATTCACTTTAATGAAAGGCTTTCTACAAAACAAAACTTAATGAAGTGGTCAAAATCATGTCTGACACACTCCATGTCTCCCGATATATTGCGCATCTTATGATGTATCCTATCTTACTCATGCTGTTCACTTTTCATAATCAAATAGATGAATCTAAAACATAACATAGGCTTATTTAAACATAAATATGAAAGTAAGTTTTCTTTAATGGCTACAACACGTAGTGAAGTACAGAGAAATGTCATGTTGTGAGCAAGAGCGGATCATGAGTCGGATCAAGCATAATTTATTTTTAGACTTATATTTAATATTGGGGCATCCAAGTTATTTTACATATTTGTGTTTTTTTTTAAGTAATGCAATAGTTACTTTCCCTGGTAATTAGTTACTTTTATAATGATGTAACTCAGTTACTAACTCAGTTACTATTTGTGAGAAGTAACTACTAACTGTAACTAATTACTTTTTTAAAGTAACGTGCCCAACACTGCATGCATCTGCTGTGAAATTGTTTCTCTGTTCTTTATATATTTAAATAAAACAGCAGGGTGTTTTTGAACTGGTGTGTGGCCTTATTAGCAATGAAGGACTGTGCACTGTTGTGAATCTAGACACAACGGCCTTTAGGTGTTTCGTAATGTGTCTTCTTCAGACTGTGATTAATATGGTCTATTGAATGAATGAGATTTACATGTGTGCACCTGCTCTTCTCTGTGAACTAACACATGGTTTCTGAGAGTGTATGAATGCATATAAAACCACGTACAGTCCAGGTCATGTGCTTATGTAATTAAATGCCTTGTAAAGTTTTATTAATTTGATAATTAGCAAAAGTAATGATGATAGCAGCTGTTTGTTTTTTTGGTCTTGGCTGTGAGACTATGACATGGGATCCGCTGTGCTGCAGTCTATGTAGGGCTCATAGTAGTGCACATGCTCCAACATACCGTGTGTGACGCTTGTGTGTGAGGAAACCCAATCTGACTCGCCTCATTTCCTGATTCCAACACTCCGTCTTCTCACTGTCACTTCTTAGCATGTCTTCACTGCAGTGCTTCCAAAGCAGGGTCTCCTTAAATATAGGCAGAAACAAAAATTATTTTTTTTGTTTTTTTTTGCAGTAAGTGCAAACTGTGGCAGACACTATGTGCACCTCAGTGTATTGTAGTAGTGTATATTATAAAACAGTATGCAATAATAACAACATATTCAGTGTATATATTTATATTTATTAAAATCATAAATGGATACTGCCTTACTGGGACATTTTATTTCCATCTTTCGAATATTTTCCTCTCCGAAATGATATGCGATGGGAAAAGGGAGAACAATGAGTTTGGAAAAAGGCAGATTCAAACTCGGGTTGTTTGTGTCAAAAGCTAACTAGCAAACAGGTTTCTTGTGTGATTTTGTCTGGCTCAATCAGACGTTGGTGGGCGGAGTTACTGAAAACAGCCTCTGCCGACAGTGTGGGATATTAACACATACTGTAAATAGACACGGCGTTAAAGTTATATAAATACTTGTTGATATGTTGATAGCATATTTAAATGTTTTAATTACTTAATATATAATGTAACATTTTTATCAAAATTTAAATAGATTTTTTTTAACAAAACCCTGCATTTATTTTACTTTGTGTCATTGTAGATAGCCAGTCAGTAAAAATACAGATTTAAGTTTTATGAAACAATTCTTGTTTTGAGAAGTGATGTGCAGTTCAATAAGTGTCACAAGGGTAGTAAATCAGTATCTGATTCAAAGCCTTTAGCATACTTTTTAAAAAGATTATTTATTATAGAAACAAAATACGGTCAGGATTTGCAGACAGAACCCAAGCAAAGGACAGCCAGAGAAGCTCAAAAATATTTTTATTAACACAAATTAAAAGGCAATAGAAAAAAAAATGGGCAAAAACAAACCCAGACATCAGCCAGCAGATCTGTGAAACAAATAGCCCATGGTAGGCAAAACAAAACACAACAGGGAAAATGGGCAGAAGATACACAGATTAGACTAGATGGCAACTGGAAGCACAAGAAGGGATACACAATGAACTGGTACAGGACAGAAAACACAAGGGGAATAAATAGGAGAGGAAATTAGGAGGGTAACAAGGGAGAGCAGGAGGGGCAGTTAAATCAGGTAACAAGAAGTAAGGGATTAACACATTAGACAGCAGAGAACATGGCACATAGAAACAAACAAAACATCGCCATGTGTCCGCACAAAACATGACACAAGAACACGCGGCCAATGAGAGCTCTCACCCACTGTGTGTCACACAAAACATTACATAAAAGCACATGGCCGATGGAAAACACAACCCGTGTGCTACACTGAACACATAAACCAAAAGCTTTACAAAAATACACGAGACATGAGCACACAATGAGTCAATGAACACTCAAAGGATTAGTTCACTTTCAAATGAAAATTAGCCCAAGCTTTACTCACCCTCAAGCCATCCTAAGTGTATATGAGTTAATTCTTTCTGATGAACACAATCAGCGTTATTTTAATACATATCCTGACACATCCAAGCTTTATAATGGCAGTGAACTGAAACCACATATTTGAAACTCAAAAAAGTGCATCCATCCATCATAAACGTACTCCACACGGCTCCAGGGGGGTTAATAAAGGCCTTCTGCAGTGAAGCGTTGTGTTTGTGTAAAAAAAAAAAATCCATATTTAACACATTATAAAGTAAAATAACTAGCTTCCCCCAGACTGCTTTCCATATTCAACTTTGGAAAAAGTTGTAATTTGAATACGGAAGGCATAGGACGGTGGAAGTGTTTTAAACTGCGAGGGTTTTACACTTTCTTCCTAAGTTGAATACAGAAGGCGGTCTGGCAGAAGCTGAATATTTTACTTCATAACATGTTAAATATGTATTTTTTTTTATTACACAAACTCCTCGCTTCGCTTCAGAAGGCCTTTATTAACCCCCCGGAGCCGTGTGGAGTATGATTATGATGGATGGATGTGGATGGAAGCTTTTTCTACAACAAGAGACCAAACATGGAGCATGAATGTTCCAAAGAAGTGTATCTGCTGAATGTACTGACAAGCATTTATGGTAAACTAAAATATGCTTTATATTAATGTCATTTCTGTTGAAACTTGAATGTCATGTATTTAAATGTATTTGTAATTACACCCTTTTAATGATTAAGTTTCAAGGACTTCACATGTGCTTTAGTCTGTTAATCAACAAAATAAGTGTGCTTCTTTAAAACATGACAGAAGATTTTTACAACATAATAATTTTAAATGTACTTTACAGTGCAATTTTTAATTTGATATTATTTGATAGAGGAAGTGCACTTTTTAACTCTTTCCCCGCCATTGACAGAATTATCCAGCAATCCATGTTTTCACTGTTATACTATAGAGGGCGCTGTTATTCTGCATCTTCTGAAAGAGTACAAATTCTCTGGATCAAAACACAGGTGAAGAAGAAGCAGAAACAATTGATATAAGATTGCTGATGCTCATGTAAAATAACGTGATCATCAAACATTAAACAGCATATAAAGACGAGCTATAGGATTGTGAAGCTTTGTGGTGTTGACTTGATTTACTCCCATCTGTGTTTTGATCATCGTTCTGAATCCAAAGTTTTTTTTATAAAAACACAATTTTCTTAGCTTTTTGTTCAAAATGTTGCTTTTTTAAAGAAACTTA
Source organism: Anabarilius grahami (assembly GCA_003731715.1). Taxonomy (NCBI): domain Eukaryota; kingdom Metazoa; phylum Chordata; class Actinopteri; order Cypriniformes; family Xenocyprididae; genus Anabarilius; species Anabarilius grahami. The sequence goes on from RJVU01043840.1 coordinate 249,150, forward strand.
CCCACATTCAAGTGTTGATAAAAAGGAAGCTAGAATAATTTTTTTGTTTAAAAGCAGAAGTTGTTCTTTCTATTGATATATTGCATGATTATAAAAAAGATTATAAAAGTGTGTTAAGAAACATATTTATGAAAGTGTTTTCTCTTAAAGTACATCTAAGTGGACTTTTTATTTCATTAATATTATATTATCTGCAAGTACAGTAAAAAAATTATATATATGTATACACTCACCTAAAGGATTATTAGGAACACCATACTAATACTGTGACTTATTATAGCAACCTGATACTTAACAAAGCACTGTTCGCCAGAGAACTGGCCCCCTGACTAAGCCTGGTTTCTCCCAAGGTTTTTTTTTCTCCATTTTAACACCTATTTGCCTATATTCTTGTTTGCCACCTGTTTGCCACCTGATGTCACCTGATGGAGTTTGGGTTCCTTGCCGCTGTCGCCTTTGGCTTGCTTAGTTGGCTTGCACATACTCCGATACAAATGTATAGTATAATGCAATGTAAGTCGCTTTGGATAAAAGCGTTTGCCAAATGCATAAATGTAAATGTAAATGTAAATGTAGTTGGGGACACTTGACATTTGACTTGACATTTGATATTCAACAGTATTCTTGACATTTAATCAACAGTGCTTCTGATCTGCCTGCATTGACACTATTCTTTAAGAGCTGCTGTGCAGCCACAATTATGTACCAGTTATCAATGTAAAGCTGCTTTGACACAATCTGCATTGTAAAAAGCGCTATATAAATAAAGGTGACTTGACTTGACTTGACTTGACTGTGTTTGACCCCCTTTCGCCTTCAGAACTGCCTTAATTCTACGTGGCATTGATTCAACAAGGTGCTGAAAGCATTCTTTAGAAATGTTGGCCCATATTGATAGGATAGCATCTTGCAGTTGATGGAGATTTGTGGGATGCANCCGCCATTGACAGAATTATCCAGCAATCCATGTTTTCACTGTTATACTATAGAGGGCGCTGTTATTCTGCATCTTCTGAAAGAGTACAAATTCTCTGGATCAAAACACAGGTGAAGAAGAAGCAGAAACAATTGATATAAGATTGCTGATGCTCATGTAAAATAACGTGATCATCAAACATTAAACAGCATATAAAGATGAGCTATAGGACTGTGAAGCTTTGTGGTGTTGATGGACTTGATTTACTCCCATCTGTGTTTTGATCATCGTTCTGAATCCAAAGTTTTTTTTTCAAAAACACAATTTTCTTAGCTTTTTGTTCAAAATGTTGCTTTTTTAAAGAAACTTACTCACATTCAAGTGTTGATAAAAAGGAAGCTAGAATAATTTTTTTGTTTAAAAGCAGAAGTTCTGTTCTTTCTTTTGATATATTGCATGATTATAAAAAAGATTATAAAATTGTGGTAAGAAACCAAACCACAGAGTGTTTTCTCTTAAAGTACATCTAAGTGGACTTTTTATTTCATTAATATTCTATTATCTGCAAGTACAGTAAAAAAATTATATATATAATATATATTAAGCACACAGTGAGCACTTTTGTGCGATTGATTATAAAGAAGAGGCTACATTAGTGGTGCAGTACATTTTACTTGAGTGTTATTTTGTGGCTATTTTGCTGTCTTTTATCTCCTTTCATTTCATTCAGACTGCAAGCTCACAAACCGCATCTTTTGCTGATTCTGTAACACAGGTCTGAGATACACTGCATTCAAACATGTCAAGCTAAACCGAGAGCTCCAGTCTGATTGGTTTTATATCAGTCCTCCTGGAAATAAAGTGGTTCCCAGGTTTCAGAGAGACTGTGTCTGTATTAATGTGTGCTTCTGCGAGGATGAGCCAGTGCTTGCTTTATGCTCCAACAGTGAAGTTCAGACTCTGAAGTTGCAGAAGCAAACAGAGCTTCTACCTGCTTGGCGACATCGTGAAAAGTGTTTGGTTCAAAATCTGTTGTGTGTTTCCAGACCAAGACTCCAGGAGTGGGCTTTGTGAAGATTCATGCTCCATGGAACGTGCTCTGTCGCGAGGCGGAGTTCATGAAACTGAAGATGCCTACCAAAAAAGTAAGGTTTGTCCAGCATGCAGGGCTGATGTGTGTAAAGCAAAGATGAGATGAGTGACTGTGATGATGCTGTGCTCCTACTCTAGGTGTATGAAGTCAAACACAGCAGCGGTGTCATGGAAAAGATCAACGCGTTCATCAGCAAGCTCACAGATCCTCTTCATCCCAACCTAGAAGAGAACCGGATACAGAAAGTGAAGCACCTCTCATACCCGTTCTCCAGAGAAAAGCAGCATCTGTTAGTGTCTGCCTCCATTCTCAAGCACCAAACACATCTTTATATCTGTTGCATGTACGGTTAGACGGTCAGTGCGACACTTTCATCATGCTTACCTTTCAAAGGCCTTTTTTCATTGAGTTCAGTTTTCAGCGTGACAAGAATATAAAGAGGAACACGTCCATTGAGATATTCTGCACAGTTTAGACCAAAGTGTGCTTCAGTTTTGATGCGTGGTGTTTGTTAGTAGCTTGTAGTGTTGCTAACCACTTTTTCAAAAGACCTTCATGCTTAAAGGTACACTATGTAACTTTTCACCCTCTAGTGATTCAAAGACAAAATACATTGTTTTGGTTGTGCTTCGGCTCTGCATGACTATGCGGATGAATATGTTTATCCTACTGCTCATAAAACATTCTCTACTAGACTTAAGAGATATAACCAGTTTAGATGGAAAAGATCTCAAGCTGACTAACTGAAGACGTTACTGTAGCTTTACCCATTAATAGACATGGTATTTCCTTGAAAATAAATTCCAGCACAGCTACAACAACCATAATGAAATGATCCTTCACAATAGATAATGCTGTTAGAGAGCTACATATGGTCATTTATCTGTTCAATAAAACACCTTACTCACTTGTTGAGTAATGAAAACACCATCATCTCCACGTCGCTTTTACAACATTTCACATCCCTCAGTTCTCGCCATCTCCGAAAAGCCGAGCCGATGTTGATTCTTGTTTTATTACGAGCTCTGTCTCGTTGTCTTTTTGCCAGCAGACTCTCCTCTGTTCAGCGTTTGTTTAAAACAGGTGATTCAAAATTAAATTAAATTGTTACCTTACATTTGATCAATGTTTACAGCAAGTTAATGGCCAGAGTGCAGTTGATTTTGTTCGGGTGATTGGAATGATATTTTCACATATGATTTGTGTGAATGGGCCTTAATGTTAGAAAATGATCAAAGCATCGGAAGGATGCAGAAAACGCATTGAAAAACATACTTGTTGTGACCTTTTGTCTTTACAGGTTTGATTTGTCCGACAGAGATTCCTTTTTCGACAGTAAAACAAGAAGTTCATTAGTAAGTATAAAGTATTGTCAAATGCACAGTGTTACTGCCATATTTTATCATTTGAATGTTTTGAGTTTTATAATGTGTATTGTTTTAGGTATGTGAAGTTTTGAAGCGAACCAAGTGCACAAAAGCCAAATTTAGCATGGGTAAGTTGCTACTTTGTCTATGCAGTTTAAGTTTCAGTGCTCCATACACTTCGGTACCCAGTTGATTTGTACCATTGACCTGTAACTGATGGAATAATCCTTTTGACATGTTGTTCAGGAATAACTAGCTTGCTTGGGAGCGGCATTTATCTGGCTGCCTATCCACTACATGATGTGAGTATCCGTTACTACTGCTGTTGAACTGTTTCTGTGGATCTTAAGCTATCTGTAAAGAGCTGATCAACAGTTGCATCATTGTAGTGACAGACTTGTTTGATTAATGGATGCACATTAGTAGCACTGGATGGATCTGTAGGGCTCTGTTTCCACCTGGCATTAAGATGCGTTTTGGTCGATCGGATTACAAGTAGACGAGGAAGACATTCCTGTTTACACCTGGTGTTTTAATCCATCTCTGTTTTCCACTTTCAACCACTTCTGTCCTGATTTCTTCGAGGGGAGGGTCTATGGGCAGGTACAGTTGTGGTCAGAATTATTGGCACCCTTGGTAAATATGATCAAAGATGACTGTAGAAATAAATCTGCATTGTTTATCCTTTTGATCTTTAATTCATAAAATTAGCAAAAATCTAACCTTTCATTGAAGGAAAAGAATTGAAAGTGGGGGGAAAATCACATTATGAAATAAATGTTTTTCTCCAAAGCACGTTGGCCACAATTATTGGCACCGTTTTATTCAATACTTTTTGCAACCTCCTTTTGCCAAGATAACAGCTCTGAGTCTTCACCTATAATGCCTGATGAGTTTGGAGAACACCTGACAAGAGATCAGAGACCATTCCTTCATACAGAATCTCTCCAGATCCTTCAGATTCCAGCTCCATGTTGGTGCTTCTTCTCTTCAGTTCACTCCACTCATTTTCTCTAGGGTTCAGGTCAGGAGACTGGGATGGCCATGGCAGAAGCTTCATTTTGTGCTCACTGACACATTTTTGTGTTGGTTTTGATGTTTGTTTTGGATCATTGTCCTGATGGAAGATCCAACCACGGCCCATTATTGGATTTCTAGCAGAAGTGGTCAGGTTTTTATTTTTTATCTGTTGGTATTTGATAGAATCCATGATACCATGTATCTGAGCAAGATGTCCAGGACCTCCAGCAGAAAAATAGGCCCACAACATTAAAGATCCAGCAGTATATTTAACCGTGGGCATGGGGTACTTTTTATCCATGTGTGCACCAAACCCATCTGGTGGGTTTTCTGCCAAAAAAGCTCTTTTTTTAGTTTCATCTGACCATAGAAGCCGGTCCCGTTTGAAGTTCCAGTCTTGTCTGACAACTGAATATACTGGAGATTGTTTTTGGATGAGAGCAGAGGATTTTTCTTGAAACCCTCCCAAACAACTTGTGGGGATGTTGGTGCTGTTTGAGCATTTGTTCTAGGCTTTCTGAGACTCAAGACTCAACTAATCTCTGCAATTCTCCAGCTGTGATCCTTGGAGAATCTTTGGACACTTAAACATTCCTCCTCACTGCGCATTAGGACGATGTAGAGTCACGTCCTCTTCTAGGCAGATTTGTAACATCTTTAGTTGATTGGAACTTCTTAATTATTGCCCTGATGGTGGAAATGGGGATTTTCAATGCTTTAGCTATTTTCTTACAGCCACTTGCTATTTTGTGAAGCTCAACAATCTTTTGCTGCACATCAGAACTATATTCTTTGGTTTTACTCATTGTGATGAATGATTAAGGGAATTTGGCCTTTGTGTTTCCTCATATTTATACTCCTATGGAACAGGAAATCGTGGCTAGACAATTTCATGTTCATGATCGCCCTGTTGTGCTAGAAAAATGTAAATATGAATGGGAATATACTTCAGAGATATTTTACTCATAGAAAATTCTAGGGGTGCCAATAATTGTGGCCAAAGTGTTTTGGAGAAAAACATTTATTTCATAATGTGATTTTTTTTTTTTTTTTTCCTACATTCAGTTAT
>RJVU01043840.1:254619-308372 GCA_003731715.1 Anabarilius grahami
TTTTCCTTCAATGAAAGGTTAGATTTTTGCTAATTTTATGAATTAAAGATCAAAAGGATAAACAATGCAGATTTATTTTTATAGTCATCTTTGATCATATTTACCAAGGGTGCCAATAATTCTGACCACAACTGTAAATGTATGGGCTTTTTCAGATCTGTTAAATATGATAGATTATTTTCTTTGCTAACAGGGTGATGTTGAAGGGGAAAATGCTGAGCCAAATGACAGGAAGGTGAGTTTCAGTGCCGGCTGTATCGCTAAATGTGTGTAGTGTCTTCTGTGTGAATGTGAAAAAGGATTGAGACTTTTAACAGAAGTAAATGGATTTGTGAAATTAAGCAACCAAACAAGAAGTTCACACTGACTGACAGTGTTTCATCGAGAGAAACCAACAGTCACTGGAACGGTAGAATGAAGTTAATTACGTCATGTCTGTGGAAAAAACCCAAACCATTTGGAAGAAACTAAAGCTGATCTCTTTATAAATGAGGATATTGACCAAAATCAAATACAGCACAACATAGCATAGTGGTGGCTTAGATGGTGGCTAACAGCATGGGTTGAGCCAAGCAGGTTGCATGCACTAATTTTCATCAATTGAAATGAAACCAAACCAATTTCAGATTCTGAATGCTCTGTTTATTTGAACCCTTTATTTAAATGTTGCAATCAGATTAACATATTCTTTTATATGTGCATTACACGTATTCCAAACAAAACAGTGAGTTGGTCGCTGAGAGAGCCACTGCAATAACGTCAGCAGAGCTTTCAGTCTTATCGAAATGTCACTGGGATCGAGCTCAGGTGTTTAAATGAAGTCTTTTCAGTCCAATTGAGCCATCAATCCCATCACTAACAGATGATTTGAGTGCAGGTAACCGTAGCTAATGTGTCATCAGCTTGAGGAAGCCACATGTGCAGAACACAATAAACAATTAATCTGTCGCCATATCAATCAGGTTTTCAATCCTGGTCCTGCACTCCTAAAAACAAAGTCTCCAAAAGGTGAAGCCATAGAAGAATTTCCCAAAGAAAACCAGTGATCATTTCTTAAAATAACTACTTTTTCTTAGTGTGAAGAACATTTTAATAATATAAGAACTTTCTGTGCAAAGGAAAGATTCCATGGATGTTGGTGGTTCTTCATGGAACCATCGATGCAAATTAAAACTTTTATTTTTAAGAGTTTGGAGACCCACCATGTTTAAAGTTCAAGGAAGAAGGAGACGGGAACTGGCCAATGATCAACGTAACTTTAATCATAAAATAAATGTTTCATTGTCGTCGCTCCTCCTTTTACCCTTCCGGAGCTCCTCCGTGTGACTCAAGACCGATGTGTCATGCAGGTGACGCTCATTAACACTCAAACTACCGGCCTCGCTCCGCTCCCATGGCTCTCGGCCCCGCCCTGCTTGCCACAGCAAGCAGTTGAAAAGCCGACGGTCTCATTTGATTGTGAAGAGGAGTTCTGTGTGTGAGGCCTGTCATGATGTTTCTGCCTGTATTCCAGCTGCTGTATGAAGAGTGGGCCAGCTACAGTGTCTTCTATAAGTACCAGCCCATCGGCTTGATCAGGTACATCTCAAACTCTCAAACTGCTCTTTCAGAGCTGCAGGTTCATTAGTAATCTCTCGCTTATCTGACAGGAAGTACTTCGGGGAGAAGATCGGCCTCTACTTCGCTTGGCTTGGGGTTTATACCCAGATGCTGATCCCTGCTTCCTTAGTAGGCGTCATTGTGTTCCTCTATGGATGTGTTACTGTTGATGATGACATTCCCAGGTCAGTGGACACCAATCAACATGCTCTAAAGTGCAAGAGACAATCTCACATGCGTTTGTTGTTAATAACTGTAAAAGAAGCAGTGTTATCATTGAGTTTTCATAATTACTCTCAATCAGAAAATGACAGATGTTAGATTTCAGAAGTAAAATGGTTCACCTTATTTTGGTACGGACCAAATAATTAAATAATGGACCAAAAAAACATATTATTAAGTATGATAGAATTTAGCTCTACCCAGCACTATATATATATATATGATTACGCAATCCACATTACATGTAATCAGTTACTACCCAGCATTGTATATTGCTAAACAATTATATTTATCTAGGAACCCCAAATTACCCAACACTTTTTAAAATACCTCAACAAAATGACCGAACCCAGCAGTCTGGGTAAAAAATAACAGTGTATTCTCCATAACATCTTTGACAAGTTCTATTTTAATAACTGGAACTACTTTTAACTCATGTCTCAGTTAAGCACAGTTGCATAACAGTTTCTGAACAGTCTTGCTTTGTGACGCCAAAAAACACTGTTGGGTAATAAAGTGCGAGCCCCCCCATCCTGAGCTTAAACCCTCAAACTGCTCAAGAGGAAGTTCATACTCTGAGAAAGAGCATATAAAACCAAACATCTGTCTGAAAGTCCCTCTGGAGTTTGTCACTGTCAGGATATTATGACAGCCTGAAAAGAGCCTGCTGGAACTGATCCTGCGGCTTTTATCCAGAAACTACACCTAAAATAGTTTAATAGCTATAAAATAGTTAAATTTTAGTTTAATTTAAAATTATGCTTTATAGTGTTTGTCCATGAGAGTGAAGACAGAACGGGAGTTGGAAATTGATTAACCTTCAGAAAATGAAACGAAGAGAAGTATGTAAAAACACCACAAAGTTAACAGGGTTGTAGACTGACCCTGAATCAGTTGTGGGGTAGTTAGATGTGTTAGTAACTCTACACAAGCCTTTTTTTTCTGTTTGGCAGTATGGAAATCTGTGACCAGCGGAAGAACATCACCATGTGTCCGCTGTGTGACCGCGTGTGCAGTTACTGGAACCTGAGCGTCGCGTGTGGGACGGCCCGCGCCAGCCATCTGTTTGATAACCCCACCACCGTCTTCTTCTCCATCTTCATGGCACTGTGGGGTGAGATCTGGCCTTCCTCATTTCTACTCCTGTTTGTCTGGACTCACACACATGCTGTTCTGCACATTCTTGCCAGATTTACTTTTGCACCTACTGAGGATTGGATATGAGTAGGTGCAGGTGATTCAGGGTTGAAAGGCAGTCAACGATGTCCTTTAAATGCATGTGCCAAAAGGATTGCACTAAAGTTTACAGTACGTGCACTTACATGTACTTACAGTGAACTTACCTAAGAGAGTACTGGGTAATATAAGGTAACTACAGGGGTTAAGGTTAGGTTTAGGGGTAGGTTCAGGGTTAGTACCTAGTTATCACCCAGTTTTATAATGTTACCAAACTTCATTTAAGCACATAGAAGTTAAAGACACCCAATCTGATCTAAATATCTGAATATATGCCTGGTCATAACACTCTTCTCCATCATTTCTCATCATTTGCAAGACAACAGCTCTGACGATTTAAATAAAGCACTTATTTTTACTTTTATTTGTTTTTGACCATTACACTCTGACTGAAATATAAAATAATTTTAGTTGACAATAATGTGCAAAATGAAAACTTGTCAAACTATAATAGGCCAAACTTTTACCAAATTTGGAAACACTTTATTTTAAACTCTTAGGGTATGTTTACACGACAACGATGTACTAAAAACGTAAGTTTTTTTCTTTGTACAGATGACAACCTTATCAAAACTACCCCCGGTCACACGGATCCACGAAAACTACTAAAATCGCTGTATTACTCTTGCCAGACAAGTAGTTGGCAATGTCACTTTGTAAAGAAAGACTACGATATCCTTTTCGTTATTTCCTTATAACGGCTAATAAATTGGAAGTCTCGCACATTCACAGAAAACACGTTGGAAAATAAGCTGGATAGACTAAACATGTATTGTTTTCAAAAACTTCCATATTGAAACCTGTTGGAAATAACCCATTAAACATGAAAGTATTATGCAGTCAATTAAGACATTTCTCCTTTATATAAAACCCTTTTTTGGCTTAAAGAGTTCTTTAAAATCAAGTTGAGAACAATAGAGTTCTATAGAACTCCATTGAACCTTTTTTTATAAGAATGTACAGTGTGCTTGTTACATGTTACATGTACTTCCTCCAGTAAATAACAGTAAATTATCCATAACAACTAAGCAACTAAACCATAATGTTGTTCATTAATAATACTCAGTACTTGTTTGTGTAATTGTAAAAACTTTAACAAGGACACCTTAACTCATTTCCGTCAATCCATGTTTTTACTGTTATACAGTAGGAGGCGATATTACACATCTTCTGAAAGAGTACAGAATCTCCTGATCAAAACACAGGTGAAGAAGAAGCAGAATCAAGCATTGCACTCGTGTAAAATGCCACGATCATCAGACATTCAGCAGCAAATAAATCAAAACTGCGTAACGTTACTGAATGAAATGTCAACCCAGGACGAGCTATAGGACTGTGATGCTTTGAGGTGTTGATGGACTCGACCTACTCCATCTGTGTTTTGATCATCGCTCTGAATCCCATCTGGATAAAGTCTTTGACAAAAACATGATTTTCAAGAATTCAAGAATGCAGAATGCATGAAGCAAGAATAAAATGGTTCAGATATTCATACAACAAAATATTCTGGGGCCTGTGAACATTTTCTGAAAATGATCAATAATGCTTGCGCTGACTAGTGACTTTTTAAAAAAAACACTGGCGGGTAAAGAGTTAAAATAAAGTGTAACCAAAATGTGTTTACCAACTTGTCTATTTTTGCTTTGCCAATGGAAAGAGTCCCAAACTAAGCCAGAAAAGCAGAATCAAGCGTTACACTGAAATGTAAGAGCTTGAGCGTGGATCGTCCCTCGAAAAAAAAAAACCCCCACACATTCAACAAGGGTCAAAACTAACCATTGTATGCTGAATATTAGCTCTTTACAAGTGTCCTAAATGATCATTTTCTGTGTTCTAGACACAGTTTAGTATATTGCCTTACAAGTGCAATCTGTGAGTAGCTCAATTTAGCAACTATTTTGTGAATTTGTGTTTGCTGAAGAATGTAGAGCCGTTCTCTCAGTGTGCGTCTCTATATCTCATCGTTCTCTCTGTTTTAAACTAAACATCTCTCGTCTGGTGGGTTTATCATCCGTGTGTCTGTGTGACTGTAGGCAGACCTGCTGGTTTCTGTGAGGTTTCTCTGCTCTGCTCAGTGTCGTGTGCTGTGGGATTTGGACAGGAAGTCGTGACTTCGGCTCTGTTAGGAGGGCAGAAGTTCACACACCAGATTTAGTGCGCTTCCATCTGTTTGGAAGGGAGACATGACAGCTGCTGCTCTTTGAATACAAAGATACGAGTATCAGCGAAGGTTTTAAAGTACACCAAAGGGCTGGGTGAACACATGTAGCTTTAAGGGCAGAAATCTTTGTTGTTCTTCATTTGGGCTCTTGTACGGATGGAAAACTGAAGCGTCTGTGTTCGATCATTTGAATTCTCATCCATGAATTTGGCCAATGTGTGAAAGTCTGCTGCACTCAGACTGATTTAGCTGCTCTCATCATTATTAGTCACCTTTATAATTGAAATGTTAATATTTGATCATTTCCTACTACATTTAGCAGCAGTTCCTCAGGTGTGTGATGGAGTTAATTTCCTGGTGTCGGTGTGATTAATGCTGGTGTGTGTGTGTGTGTGTGTTTCAGCGGCGTTCTTCATGGAGCACTGGAAGAGGAGACAGATGCGTCTCAACTACGAGTGGGATCTCACCGGCTTTGAGGACGAGGAGGTCTGAACACATGACCACACACACACAGTCACATGATCACTGCAGCTCATTTCTCTAGTCTGTCATTTAATGTTGTCATCCTCTTCTTCCCCCGGTGTGTGTGTGTAGGAAGCACTAAAGGTTTGAACATGTTAAAATCTCTCCACATCATCTCTGACTGTTTTCCCTTTATCCTCCACTCACAACTTTTCTAACCAATCTTTCGCAGGATTTCTAGCATGCGCTTTCTTACAGTGCTGAAAGCTCTTAGAAACACTCACCTGAAGAAAACCATACAGAAAGAATTTGCTTTTTCTTTCTTTCTTTCTTTCTCTTTCTTTCTTTCTTTTGCAATGGTTTTGTGTCCGTTTTGTTATATATTTTGTCATTTGTTTATGTCAGGATCACCCGCGAGCCGAATATGAATTCAGAGTCATGCAAAAAACGTTGAAGAAAGACCACAAATCACAGAAGGTGATTTTGTTATGAATATGTTTGCACTGCTCCTCTATAGTATTTCTGTGAAGCTGCTTTGAAACAATATGCATTGCCAAAATGAAAGGAAATATGTGCAGTAGCCTATAATGTTTGCAAATACATCTATTATTTAAATTATTTAATAGTTATAGATTTTGATTAAATATTTATAACCGTAGAATTACTAGATTAAAATAAGATACCTGACCTTGCCAGCACTAAAAATACTCCTCTCTGATGTCTACACTGAAAGAAATGATGTTCTTCCTCAGTATCTCTGTCTTGTTTTCCAGCACAAATGTGTAAACATTCTTAAATATTTTTAACCACTTATCTTTTTTCTGTGCTTCTAATATGTAAAGCTGCTTTGAAACAATTACCAATTGTAAAAAGCGCTATATAAATAAATTTGACTTGACTTGACTTGACTTGACTTAAATCAAGAAAGATTTACTAGAGAAGCAAAATTTATGAACAATTTTTGCTGAAAACAAAAACCAAATCTGCCAGTGGGGTCAGAAAAAATAGACTTAATTCAAAGGGGAAACTTGTTATTTGTCTGAACCCATTGCCAGATATTAAATTTTTTCTTGTTTTAAACACAAAGTTAAAAAATAAAATGTTGATTATTTTTTTTAGTAAACAAGACTTTTTCTGCTTCTGTAAAAGTATCTTGATTTAAAGGGGTCCTTGATTATGATTTCACTTTTTTAACTCTAGTTAGTGTGTAATGTTGCTGTTTGAGCATAACATCTGCAAAGTTACGACACTCAAAGTTCAATGCAAAGGGAGATATTTTCTTTTACAGAAATCTGTTTAAGGACTACAACAAACGGCTGGTAGGGACTACAACGAGCTTCTTCCCGGGTTAGTGACATCACAAACCCTAAAATTTACATAAACCCCGCCCCCGAGAACACACAACAAAGGGGGTGGGGCCATGTTGGGCTGCTTTAGAGAAGAGGAAGAGTTGTTGTAGTAGAGTGTTGTTGTCATGCCGTCATTTTACGCCGGACTGCTTCACAAACGAGGGTCAATTCAACACAAAAGATGAACATGACGGCACATGCTAGTGGATGAGTTGAATCAACTCCACAGCAACTACATAAATTTATCCACTAACCATTCAGAAACGTCCAGTTTCATTCTAAAAGTTGTAACTTCTTCCTGAGTCTCTCCATCAGTGTCGACTCCGGTTTGAACAATGTAAGGCTGAACACCGTTACTGACAATCCTCATTTTGGCTGCGTGAGATTCTCCAGCTTTGTTGTTGAGCTGTTAAAGCTCCGCCCTCTTCTGGAAAGGGGGCCGGGAGCAGCAGCTCATTTGCATTTAAAGGGACAAAAATGGCATGTTTTTGCTCACACCCAAATAGGGACAAATTTGACAAGCTATAATAAATGATCTGTGGGGTATTTTGAGCTGAAATTTCACACACACATTCTGGAGACACCAGAGACTTATATTACATCTTGTGAAAGGGGCATTATAGGTCCCCTTTAAGAATGTTTAGATATTTGTACTGCAAAAAAAGGCAAAAATACTGAGGAAGAACTTTTTTTTTTTTTTTTTTTTTTGNCATAGCTCAATATGTTTTGTGCTTCAGTCTCTTTCTGACATGTTTTATTGATCTTTTCTTCTTTAGCCAGAGAAAGAGAAGCTGACATGTAGAGACAGATTCCCTGCATACATGACAAACCTCATCATGATGCTTTTAATGGTAAGGCTTGTGTTTCATATGAATCCATACGTCTGACCCCACCTCTGGGTAACACTTTACCATAAAGTCTTATTTGTTAACATAAGTTCATGCATTAGCTAACAGCATTTCTTAACCTTCATGTTATTAATAGAGATACAGTTATTTAATGTTTGTTCATGTTCATTAACTGTTGATACAGCGTTTGATTTTGCAGTAGTAAATGTTGAAATTAGCAAAGACTAAGACGAATAAATGCTATAAAAGCATTGGTAATTGCTATTAAATAATGCTAATAAATGAAACCTTAATGTAAAGTGTTACCCCCATTTGAAATTCAATATTCATATTCAGTTTCGCATGTGAATATGAATATTTTGTCATGAAAACCACAGATAGAATAGCATGTCATGAATAGCACAGATAGACATCATGATTTCATGTAACCCTCTGATGCATGGTGTCCACTAGAGATCTTTACCATTTTAACCATCCAAACCACCACGGGCGATGACCTTTGACCCTTACCCATCACTCTATATGACTGTGCTCTTTATATGTCGTTGTGTTCTTTATTTACGACAACATAAATTCAACATGGCTGACGAAAGTGATGAAGCATCAACTGCCTCTGGAATATCAGCTTCTGTCTTTTATTCCAGGAGATCCAGACAGGTAAAAATACACTTTTCAATAGAATACGATCTTAGGAACACTGGGTATTGTTAATGTATTTGTTGCTGTTCACTGTGGTAGTGGGCACCATGCATCATGTACATCTGTTCACTGGGCATTTACAATATAAACTATCATTCAACAGTTTGGGGTCAGAAATGAATACGTAGATTCAGCAAGGATCCATTAAACTGATCAAAAGTCAAAAGATGTATTACAGTGTTGAAAACATCTCCGGTTATGACTGTAACCCTGGTTCCCTGAGAAGGGGAACGATACGCTGCGTCTTGGTATCGATGCGATGGGGAACACCATCAGTGTGACCGGTGTCTGAAACGTGTGAACAAACATTAATAATCAATGGCAGACAGCAGTCCATGACATCACACACAGAGCACCTGCAAGTATAAAAGGGTGCCTGAGTTACATGTCATCATTTTGTCTAAAGGAGATGGGCAGATGCCATAGAAGTAGCGCCTCATACCCCTTTTCCACCAGTATGAACTTGGTGCTAGTTCAGAGCTAGTGCTATTGCCGGTTCGAATTTGGTTCGACTGATGAGCCTTCTAAGAACTGGTTTGCCTTCCCACAGGCTGGAGAGCCACCAAACAGCCAGGTCTTTTGTCACTGTATATGTCTCGCAGCAGTGCCAACCATAAATACACCAGGCTTGTTTGAGATTAATCGGCTTCTCGCAGAGCGATCGGTGTATGACATCAAACTACCGCGAAAGCGATTCAAAAGCATAAGGAGTCATATGCTCTCCAAACACTCTCACTTTACTTTAATATGTCATATGCTGATAGGTCTGCGAAGCGCCAATGCATCTCGAACAAGCCTTCCATCAACAATGGCAGATGTTGCATTACTATTGATGCTCATGGCTTTGTGAACCTACATTGGCATCCAAACATGGTGAATCCAACTCATTCGTGCAGCTTGCCATAATTTGTATAAACTGATATTACAATTGAGCTGCTATTAGCTTGATTAGCAGCTATTTACAAAATGGCAGTCACAAGTTTCTGTTCATCTTGTTGGTCAAGGTAACCCAGCCCCTGACGCTAACGGTTCTTACTTCTAGACCAGCAATGTTTTGGTGCTACTTACGAACCACTTTTCCTGGTTCAGAGCTGGTGTTTGGGTATTGAAAGACAAAGAACTGATTTGAAACTAGGCTCTGGCTCTGAACCAGCACTCAAACTGCCTTTGTGGAAAAGGGGTATCATTCCCCTTCTCAGGGAACCAGGGTTACAGTCGTAACTTAAAAGGTTCTCTTTCAAAGTGAAACCTCGATGCTGCATTTTGGTAAAGACGCTATGGGGAACCAATACTCACTACGCCATGCTGAGGGAATACCTGTCTCTCTAGGCTGTGAATATGCACAAACAAAGTGGGCATAACATAAACTGACACTATTGATTACCCAGCTGGTGTCAGAAGCGTGTCAACCCCATGGGCGCATCCCATGTGACTCATATAGTGGCGCAACTCCCTAAGCCAATACCCCGCAATACTAGGAAGGATCCCCAAGCTTCTATGCTCTACAGCAAGGGAGGTCCCAGCTGTTACACCTTCCTCCTCCCTGTGGGACTTACCTTATCCTTATACGGGGAAAATACCCAACATAGCCTCAGCCATGTCAGGCATAGCTCAGCAATATTTCACAAGGCTCTTTGGGAGCAGCCTACTGCAGGGGAGCCTCTACTCCATTTTAATGATCCTAGAGTGATTAGGGGAGAATATCTCATACCCTGACAGTAAAGGCACTTCTTCAGGACTCTATGATTAAATTATAGAATGCTACAATGATAAGGAGGGATGCCATCAGTGAGCCAGCCTCATCAGTTTGTAACATTGATCATCCCTATAGAGGCACCCCACCAAAGGGGAGAATATCCATTCTTCAAGACCCAACAACAGTTTGGGTCGGAGGTAAATGAAACAGAGGGACTCTTATGAATTGCCCATTGTAGCTCCCTAAAGGGTACTTAAGCATCCTACCAAAGGGAGCATGTAAAGTGCTATCAACCTCAGTAATTGCTATTGCCACTCATCCAAGGGGAAGCATACCTCCTTACCCTTCCTCAGGAAAGGGAGGCAAACGAGAGCAGGACATAACTCTTTTCACCCAGGCTGTAAAGCCCAAGGGGCATAGGGGAAACCAATGTAACTTGGGGAGAGCAGATCATACACTGTCTTGAGTCAAGGCACTATACCTAAGACCTGCTATAGCTAGCACTTCATCTTTATCTTTTAGCACTAGACCACAGTATGCGACAGATAAGGATGGTTGTCCCGCAGGCAAATTTCCTCTACCTATGAGTATTGTCAAACCAGGGCTATAGTAGAGCATCCATCCAAAGGAGAGCATGCATTCCTACTTCAAATCCCAACATTATTTGGGAGGGAGGTGAATGAAGTAGAGGGAATCTATACTGCCCTGCATAACTCCGTTCACCCTGTATCAACCATAATGGTGTAACCTTCAGCCCTCACGGACCCCCAGAGAGGGATATACTGTATCTCCTGAAAGCTGCTCACTGAGNACTATACCTAAGACCTGCTATAGCTAGCACTTCATCTTTATCTTTTAGCACTAGACCACAGTATGCGACAGATAAGGATGGTTGTCCCGCAGTTGTCAAACCAGGGCTATAGTAGAGCATCCATCCAAAGGAGAGCATGCATTCCTACTTCAAATCCCAACATTATTTGGGAGGGAGGTGAATGAAGTAGAGGGAATCTATACTGCCCTGCATAACTCCGTTCACCCTGTATCAACCATAATGGTGTAACCTTCAGCCCTCACGGACCCCCAGAGAGGGATATACTGTATCTCCTGAAAGCTGCTCACTGAGACTCCAGCTCTGTAATCGTCTTATGACTGCCTCATCGGGAGACAGAAGTGTTCCGATTTTGAGATCAAAGCATCGAGGAGAAAGATTCTTACCGGGAATGCAACAGCTCCCTCGAGAGTCGAACACGCTCCAACAGACTCTTATCTTGCGCATACAAACAAGTAAACCCTGAAACCAAAAAAGCTGATGAAGTGTAACACAAGCTCCCTTTTATACTCACTGGTGCTCTGCATGTGACATCATGGACTGCATTCTGCCAGTGACTACTGAGGCACATTTGTCACGCTAATGGGGTTCCCCATACTGTCAACACCAAGACACAGCATTGAAGTTCCACTTTGAAAGGGAACCACTTTCAATATTGATAAGCATAAATGTTTCTTGAGCAGCAAATCATCATAATAGAATAATTTCTGAAGTATCACGTGACACTGAAGACTGGAGTAACAATGCTGAAAATTTAACTTTGACCACAGGAATAAATTACATTTTACAATACATTCACATTGATTTTGATGGAATTGATAGAATTGATTGGATGGTTGTGGTTTGCTATTAGTGGATCTCATGTGAGTGACAGGTTGCCCCGCCCTCATCATCAGAGAAGAGAAAAGATGTTGCTGCAAGAGGAAAGGAAGTTATTTTGATCCAAGCTTATGAGGCACATGAATTTAAACAAATTATGATGTGCTTGAATAAACAGTGCTCAACGCTGCAAATACACATTGTAAATAGAAACCTTTGCACAAACACAAATAGTGTTTGAAAGTATCCGGTACCGAAATTAGTCAGTACTCGGTACTACTAGTATCGTTACATTTTAAAAA
This sequence comes from Anabarilius grahami, assembly GCA_003731715.1. Classification (NCBI taxonomy): domain Eukaryota; kingdom Metazoa; phylum Chordata; class Actinopteri; order Cypriniformes; family Xenocyprididae; genus Anabarilius; species Anabarilius grahami. The sequence goes on from RJVU01043840.1 coordinate 266,842, forward strand.
TTTCAGTATTGAAAATTTACTTCAGCATTAAGTTGTGAGATTGTATGTTTGATCAAATAAATGCAGACTTGGTGAGCATAAAATATATATATATTAAATGTTTAAAAAAACCAAATGTTTGAATGGTAGTGTGTCAAGTCAAGTCAGCTTTATTTATATAGCGCTTTTTACAATGCAGATTGTGTCAAAGCAGCTTTACAGTGATAACTGGTATATAATTTTGGCTGCACAGCAGCTCTTAAAGAAAATGGTGTCAGTATCCATCTTAAGTAAATTCCGCATTGGTTTATTCCGATGTAAGAATCAATAGTTATTAATTTAGTTAATTGATCTATATCAGCACTGGAGTAAACGGTGATGTCATCATCCAGCTCAGTTCAGTTCGCATACAAGGGTGTCGATGCAGGCCGATCAAAACACTGCTGAATAGCAAATTTCAAGTGTGGGTCAATTCTTGTTGCCCACTGAAAACTGAATCTTATTTTTTTTCTATATTGTTTGTTGTTTATTCTCGAGTCCTACACCCATTAATGTGTCTGAGGTGATCCATATTCCAGATAGTCTTCCAACGTTTTTGCTTTAAATGAGGTTGCAGCTGTCTATTGAAAGTTCCTGATATGAACCTCTACAAAATGAACAGTTGTCTTATCCTCAAATGTGGCACGCAGTTTGTTTTGGGCTGGTAAAGAGGGCAGAATTTTCTGGTTTGATCCCCATCATGTAGTCATACGTTCTCCAGCAGAATGTCCATCTGCTGTTATCTCAAACTAACAACAAATGGCAAGAAAAGCAAAACACTGGCCCAGAATCACGACCTTACGGTCAAACACTGAAGCTTTTGGGACATCCCAAAAATACACATGAACAGAAATAGTTCAGTATAGCGGGAACTGGGCCAAAACGCCTCCAGCTTCTCAACACAATCTGATGGGCAGCTACAGGAAGAGTGTCGCACACCCTGTTGACTGTTTAAATGTCAAGTTAAAACTATTAAAGGCATTTCTGTTCCTTAAAATAAAGCTGAAATAATCATATTAGTTGAAAAACTTGAAGCACTAAAATTATTAAGTGGAAATAAATAAAAAGAAAGAAAGAAAAAACTAATACTAATAAAATAAAAAAGCACAACGAAAATTAAATGTTAAATTACTAAAAAACGACTAAAAATTACTAAAATTAACATGAAAAGTAAAAATATTAAATTAAAGATTGTATTAATTTAATAAAGCAATGTGTCCTTAACTGATAATGCACTGAAAGATTCATAGTAACTTTTATATTATTGTTTATCGTTATTTTTTTTCATCCTGACTCAAAGCAAAAATTGGTAAATAAACATCTGCAAATATTAATTTAATATGATACCTTAAAATGTGTCCAGTGTTTTTTTTATTTATATATATATATATATATATAATTTTTTTGGTTACACTTTATTTTAAGGTGTTGTTGTTACAGTGTAAATATACATTTAAGTACTGCGTACTATTAATTAACAACATGCAACTAAACCTAAACTTGGTTTTGGGTTAGTTGCATGTAATTATACATAATTTACTGTCATTGCTATAGTAAGTGCATTTAACAAGTACTTAAATACTTAATATCATCATCATATCATGACACAATTTTATTATTTTATCCTGTTTTTCACAGCTTTCATTCTGGTGTTTATCTGGTTGTACTTTCAGTTGTGTACTCATGATAGCTGTCTTCATTTAAAATAAAAAACATGTATGTGCTTGAAAACACGCTGAATGAAGTGCACCCTCACTGTTTTACAGATCGGTGTGACGTTTGCTATTGTGTTTGGTGTGATTTTATACCGGATCTCCACCAAAGCTGCTCTCGCTATGAGCTCAAACCCCATGACCCGCTCCAACGTCAGGCTGACGGTTAAAACCACCGCGGCCATCATCAACCTGGTGGTCATTCTCATCCTGGATGAAGTGTACGGGGCCGTGGCTCGCTGGCTCACTGTCCTCGGTCAGTCGCTTCGATTAGCAGTGCTTCTCTCATTCATTTCACCAGGCTTAATGACGTTTGACTTCTTGTGTGAAACTTTAAACGGAAGGGTTACTTCAATCATTTGTCTTCTGTTGGTCTTCTCAGAGGTTCCTAAAACAGACAAGAGCTTTGAAGAAAGGTTGATCTTCAAAACCTTCATCCTGAAGTTTGTGAATGCGTTCACTCCGATCATATACATCGCATTTTTCAGAGGCAGGTGGGTATTCAATATCCTATGGATGCTTGTTTCTGCCACAAAATTAAAAAGCAACTAATTGCAATTTTTTTATCTCACAATTATTTTTTCTTGTAATTCCAAGTTTATATCTCACAATTTTGAGTTTAAATCTAAACGTGGAATTGCAAGAAAAAAGTCAGAATTGTAATAAATAAAGTCAGAATTGTGGTATATAATCTCAAATTTGCAAGAAAAAGTCAGAATTGTGAGATATAAACACGCAATTATGAGAAATAAACTTGGAATTGCAAAAAAAGAGTCAGAACTGTAAGAAATAAAGTCAGAACTGTAAGAAATAAAGTCAGAACTGTAAGAAAAAAAGTCAGAACTGTAAGAAAAAAAGTCAGAACTGTAAGAAATAAAGTCAGAATTGCAAGAAAAAGTCAGAATTGTGAGAAATAAAGTCAGAATTGCAAGTTATAAATTCTAAATTGCAAGAAAAAGTAAGAATTGCGAGAAATAAAGTCAGAATTGCAGAAGAGAAATAAACCAAATATTGATATAAACTCGTAATTGCGAGAAATAAGTCAGAATTGTGGGATATAAACTAAAAATTGCAAGAAAAAGTCTGAATTGTGAGATATAAATTCGCAATTGCGAGAAAGTCAGAATTATGAGAAATAAACTTGGAATTGCAAAAAAAGAGTCAGAACTGTAAGAAATAAAGTCAGAATTGCAAGTTATAAATTCTAAATTGCAAGTTATAAATTCTAAATTGCAAGAAAAAGTAAGAATTGCGAGAAATAAAGTCAGAATTGCAGAAGAGAAATAAACCAAATATTGATATAAACTCGTAATTTCGAGAAATAAGTCAGAATTGTGAGATATGAACTCAAAATTCCAAGAAAAAACATGAATTGCGAAATATAAACTTACAATTCAGATTTTTTCTTGAAATTCTAAGAAATAAAGTCAGAATTATGGGATATAAACTTCAGAAAAAGTCAGAATTGTGAGAAAAAGTAGCAATCACATTTTTTTATTCCGTGGTGGAAACAAGCTTCCATCATTCCCAGACCAGTTTTATCTCACACAGTCTTTTTGAAATGATGAGGCGAGTTCTATGTGCATTTATTAAAGACTTATTAATGAAAGGTATTGTTGAGTCCATGCCGAATATGAATGTGTTCATGCTGAAGCCGTGTTTCCGCACAGACTCGGTGGGCGTCCAGGCAGTTATCTCTACGTGTTTGAGTCCTATCGCATGGAGGAGGTATAAATCAGACACACGTGAGTTCTGTAATGAGCAGATTGATTGCAGCGGGTGAATGACGGCTGCTTTGATGTGTTTGATCAGTGCGCTCACGGCGGCTGTCTCATGGAGCTCTGCATCCAGCTCAGCATCACAATGCTGGGAAAACAGCTCATCCAGAACAACCTGTTTGAGATCGGCATCCCGTGAGTACTGCACTAACACACACGCTTTAACATGACCGGCTTTATGGACATGCTGAACACTTCGCCTTGCCGTGGTTTGGGTCATATTTGCTTTATTGCAGTAAACTGAAGAAACTGATCAGATACATTAAATCCAAGAGAGGCTCTTACCAGGAACAGGAAAATGAGAAGAAGTTGCAGCGTTATGAGACGGATTATTTCCTGGAGCCCTTTGTTGGCCTCACGCCCGAGTACATGGAGATGAGTGAGTGTCCAGACCAAATCATCAGACCACATAAACTCTTCATCACTTCTCTGTTTTCATATGTGTTTCACTGGAACAGAATGGTGCGGGTCTTTTTTAATTCTCATTTAGATCTGATATGGGTCAAACTAACACCAGAAACGCTGACTCGTGAGCTGTAAAGAGCTTGTAATAAAGCTTCAGCTGTAAGATGCCTCATTTCTGGTATTACTGCAGTAATTATTGCTGTTCCATTCCTGCAGTAATCCAGTTTGGCTTTGTGACTCTGTTTGTGGCATCTTTCCCGCTGGCGCCTCTGTTTGCCCTCCTCAACAACATCATTGAAATACGACTGGATGCCAAGAAGTTCGTGGCAGAACTCAGAAGACCAGATGCAGCCAGAGGCAAAGACATCGGTCTGTATTTACACTTTTCTCACAATCATATGATAAACTTTTAAAGCATCCTTGGCATCTCTGTCCACTACCTTAAAAAACCATTTGAACTTGTCCTCCAGTTTGAGGAAAAAGAGTGGAATATTTATTAAGCTTTACATCAATATCTCTTTTTGCATCATCCATTGGGTGTCTTATAAGAGGTTCGCCTGATGAACTGATGGTGTTCTTCATGATGTCTTTACAGGAATCTGGTATAATATTCTCAGAGGAGTCGCAAAAGTGGCAGTTATTGTCAATGTAAGTATGTTTTTTTTATGTGGTCCTTATAATGCTAGCGAGTCGCATTTACCTTTGAACAGATTCCATTTCTCCAGCACTTCAGAGTCTTGAACAGTGCCATTATAAAGAAGTGTCTGAATAGATGCCGCTTGAATTACTGAAAGTTTAGTGCATAAACTTAGCATCGCCCACACCGAGGTCACTGCCAAAGCAAGCAACTTCTATTGGTCAGCACTGCAAATTCACTAGTCAAATTTGCATGTGGAACCCGATTTGAACATTTCTCAGCCTATTCAGACGATAATTGTTTCTCATGAGGACTTCTGTAGAAACTGCATGGCATCTGTGATCCTACAAACCTGGAAACACACTGCTCACGTAAACTAAATGTCTGTTATTGCCTCCATCTTTGAAAAGTGTGCACTTTATCATGAAGCACAACAATTACCGTATGGTGCTTGCCAGTGGACAGAAAGAATTTACAAAATGACTTCTGGATTGATTCCCTCTTAAAAACTCAGACCTTGTTGTTTGTCTGTAATTCGACCAGGAATTTTTATGAGGGAGGCTGGAGAAAAAGACTAGCATTCTGGATTCGGACAGCAATAAAATCACTGACAAACCCTTGTAAATGTTGAAATTATCTTATGTCCCCATGAAAAACAATTACAACCCATATAGGGCTATAGTCCATCAGGCAGGATTCTGTACAGCAGTGATCTCAAATGCTGCTCCTGCAGAGTTTCGCTCCAACTCATCTGTCTGGAAGTTTCTAGTGATCCTGAAGAGCTTGATGAGCTGATTCAGGTGTGTTTCATTAGGATTAGAACTGAACTCTGCAGGACAGTGCTCTCCAGGAGTTTGAGACCACTGATTTTCAGTGTGGATTCCAACTGTGATGAATTAATCAAACTGTAGTGCCTCTACTCCCCATTGAGTTAATTCCATTGAAAACTAAAATTGTAGCACTAGGACTTGTGTTGTAGCCACTCCGGTTTAAACAGCCCACTCTAAGTGAGACTCAAACCCTGGAGACTGGTGTTCTAACAAGGAGGCTAAAGACAGCAGTCTCCAGTGTGCCTCGAGTTCTGGGGAGTGAGGTTTACACGCACAGCTCTTACCAGCCTACGTCTGTTACTTGTTCTATTTGATAACATTGGAGGCAGTGTGATTGATGTAGTAGGAACCAGAGTTTCTGAAGAGCTGTTGTCATACTCACAATCCAAATCCAGAGATATCCCTCAACAAACACAACAACCAAATGTTTTTCCAGATTTCACTTAAACTTATTAAAAGAATAAAACTAGAAACAGTCTAAACTAAAGTTGCTCCACAAATACTCCAAAAGTCACATAACAACAGTTTATGTTTGCACCGTTCCTGTTTTTATTTTGGCGAGCTTCACTTGATGAGGAATTGGAGAGAAGTAAAAAATTACCACAAACGAGTCATCTTCAGTGGTCTTTAGATTGTAAAACTGCTCAGAAGTTGTAAAACTCTGAAAGCTAAAGATTCTACACATTAATTATGATTCATGAGTTCATATTAAAGGGTACCTATTATTCCAAATTCACTTTTATAAGGTGTCCGCAGTGTGTGAGAAAAACCAGCCTGTAACAAAAAATCAACTCACTCATTTTTTTGAATTCCGATAAATCAAAAGAGGTCTCTTCAAATGCGTTGATTCACATTCCCCCAACAATGACGTCATGGTAAGGAGAAGCCCCGACCACAGCCGGTGATGATCTCCTCATAGACACAGCCCTGTGTGAGAAGCACAGAGTCCGCCATTTCTGTATCCTCGCTGTAGCAGCTGGAGTTGTACAATATCTGCACCAAAGAGGCATTATTAGTGTTGTGTTTTAGGATGTATCAGTGCACATAAGATTCTCCATAGACTCACCCCGTTTGAGTCACTGAGGAAATGTATTTTCGGAGGAAATGTCCCTGAAGAAAGTTTGTACTTTTCTGATAGCACTGAAGGCACCAGAAGACCAGGGCTATGTCATTATTTTTGTCCCACCATGCTCACCACCTGCGTTATTCATAAACGCACATTTATTATGCACAATACAGTCAGATGACTGAACATATAAGGCTGAACACTGCTACTGACAGTTTCTGACATTTTCAGTACGTGAGATTGCCCTGTTTTTGTTTTGTTGCCGGTATGCCGGAGTATCAGCTCTTAAATCTTCGCCCTCTTCTTGAAAGGGGGCCGGGAGCAGCAGCTTATTTGCATTTAAAGGGTCACACACAAAAACGCCATGTTTTTTGCTCACCCCCAAAAAGTGGCAATTTTAACAAGCTAAAAAAAATTATCTGTTGGGTATTTTGACCTAAACTTGACACACTGGGGACACCAAAGACTTATTTTACATCTTGTAAAAAGGGGCATTATAGGTCCCCATTAATATTTTTCTAAATTTATGAAAAAAATAACTATACCATTAGTACGACACCTTTGCACAATTACATGTCAAAAACTTGTCATAAACCGCCATCTTTCCTGCAGGCATTTGTGATCTCCTTCACTTCAGACTTCATTCCACGGCTGGTTTATCAGTACATGTACAGTCCAGACGGCTCGATGCATGGCTTTGTCAATCACACGCTGTCTTACTTCAACGTCAGTCACTTCCAGAACGGCACCGCCCCATTGGAGCCGTTCCACCTGGGCTTCCGTGTGGACATCTGCAGGTACGGAGTGCTCACTATCAGAACAACTCCATTAACACTCTACATAATGTTTAATGACCTTCTCCTCCAGGTATAAAGACTACAGAGAGCCACCATGGTCTCAAACACCGTACGAGATCTCTAAGGAGTTCTGGTCTGTGTTGGCAGCCAGACTAGCATTTGTCATTGTCTTTCAGGTGAGTGTCTGATGTCTAAAAAATCTGTCCGAGACTCCCAGAGCAGCGCTACCGTAAATGATTCCCAAAGAAAAGAATAAAATAAAATACAACTCATAAACTACAATGAGTCGCGCAGAATTTGAGTACAGAACATCAGTTGGACTGGATGTTTCTTATTGTAGTATTGCGATGGTGGTGAACTTTGTGATTTATTTGTGCAGAATGTGGTGATGTTGATGAGTGATGTTGTGGACTGGATCATCCCAGATATTCCCAAAGACATCAGCTTGCAGATCCATAAGGAGAAGATCCTCATGATGGATCTGTTCATGAAGGAGGAGAAGGGAAAGACACGGACGGAGGACAGCGTGACGAGTAAGGAGACGCGTCACAGTCCTCTAATGCGCTCACGCTCCATATCGCACACGCCCTGCAAAAACTACTGACGTCCGCAGCCTCAGAGTCTCTACCCTTACATTCCACTGATGAAGACGTGCCGTTAGGTCTAAAGTAAAGCCTGTGACCAGTGCACACTGCCTTTGCCTTCATATTGTACAGTTCTTCACACTGATTTGTGTGCTCAACGCTTCTTTTTATCATATTAATTTTCCTCAGTTTTTCTCTTTCAATGAATGTGCCACAGCAGCCATGAACTTCACTAATGACAACAACCCAGCTAACAAAATATGTTCTAAGAACGTTCCCATTAAGTTAGGAAAACATTATTTTGGAATTTTCTCTCAACATTCAAAATGTCAAGTTTTTTTTCCATTTTATCATTCTTCAAACATTATGGCAACGTTACTTTTGAATGTTCTCTGCGCGTTCTGAAACAAATAGTAACATTAAAAAAACATTAGATGAACTAAACTAAAACGTCTCCGAAAAAATTCCATGACTGATGTATAAATAATGTTTTTGTGCTAACATTTTGCGAACATTATTAAACTTTAAACAAACATTCTATTAATGTAACTGGAATAACGTTTGTTCATAACTTTGAGAGAACCTTGCCAGAACGTTAATGTTCTGAGAACGTTCCCTGTTGCCTGGGAAAGTGCTAAGGCTCAAAACATACTCTACGCAAGTATGTGAACAAAAACATTTCTGGCTACGTGAGCTTGGTTTTATGCATCTTTGCGTCAGAGTATGATTCATAATGTAGCAGGTGCCAGACATCAGCGTAAAGCAGTTTACCTGCCTGTAATATTCAAGTAGTCCTATGAAATAAAAACAAACATTGTAACTCTATCGCCCATTTGAGTCCTGAGGTTTTTAGCGCCTATTATCATAGATGGATACTAAGACCAAATGTTAAGATATGTACGGTATGAAACCACATGCTTGCAACATGTTGGCCAAGCATTCACTTTTACATACTTGAGTATGTTTCGAGCCTATGAATAACTATTATTCCTACTAACTGAATTTTTAAACAAATTACACATGTAAATGTCTTAACCATCACATTAAATCAAATTGAACCGTTTTATACATTGATGAAATGCTCATAGGCATTAAAAACCTCAATCAAATTAACAATTTACCAGTTTGACCATAAAAAGGGCTGCTAGATGTTTTGATTGAAATGTGAAATTTAATTTAGTTTATTTCTACCCTTAAGGTTTCTGGTTGTTTTGTTTGCAGCTTCATGTGATTGAAAATATCTCCAATCCTTATTTAATGACAAAGCCTAAAATCGTAAGGATTTATAGGAACTTTATTAATTTAATGACCATTTCAATTACTAGGACAAATTGACATCAAAACATAATCAGAGGTCACAATCCAATTAGATCCTACTCTGATCCTTATAGATATTAATTTTAAATATTTCTATTCATTTTTGGATCGTCCAAGCTTCTTTTAAGTGGACGGCCTTTAGTGATTCTTCTGAAAGCGAGGCTCCCTTACAGATGACACTGTCGCTGTGTCTTGATTCTTTAATTCTTTTAATCTAACGTACCTCGGAAATTCATGTTTTCACATTCGTTGTATGATGGTATTTTTCTGATGCCTTTAATTCTTTTGTACATTTGACGCTTTTCATATTTAATGGTGCTTAATAGCATATTCATTATCTGTACATTAAGCATTACATTTGTGGAACATTATTCACATCGTGTTCATAGAGTGTAACAGACTTGAAAACCATAAATTCCATGATAGGTCCAGTAATGTTTTAGCTTTTATACAGAATCATTTAGAAAGTCACATAGACTGTTAGATTTCTAACACATCTGTATACTGTTCTGAGGTTTGTAGGTTTGATCAACATTTACTTTTTGCACCAAATGGATTGTACAGTAAAAGCAAACACAGCTCAACCTCACGAGGAACCACATAAAGACACAAACTAACTTTCAAGCTCCAAAGATAAACTATTTCTGTGCTGTTATATTTATATGGTCTTAAATATAAAGCAGAACAGTCATATTGTTTTTTTAAGTATGATGTTTATTATTTACTGCCTTACATGTCTACTAAATTAACGCATATAAATTATATCTTGTTTGCTTGCCTTAAACCAGAAACACAATGTTCTTTAGCGATTTGTGTAGCTGTGTACTGTAATGTATGACTAAAAAGAAATAAAGTCTACTTCAGTTGTCAAATTGTATTGCTTACTTTTGCAGTTTTTGGTAATTTAGTTGTAATTATATAATTTAATGAGTAATTTTGTGTAGGTGGAAGTATTTTGGGTTGTAATGTCAGATTAATCCATATGCCCGACAGCTGCAATTATGATTTTCTCTATGACTGATCACACCATCTTTGATTAATTTAAGGATGTCTGTAATTAATTTTAAATGTCATTTATTAACAAACATTTCAACAGATTCGGATGACAGATTCAGTGAGTTCTTTCAGTGAAGGATTGGTCAGACTTATTCAAACAGGTAACTCGTGAGTCTGCGAGACTTTGAATAATTCATTAAAGGAGCTGTTATTATTAGAGTCTATTATCTATTACCATTAGAGTCAGTAGTCACACTGTATGTCTGAATGGTTGTTTTTATGTAAAAAACCCAAAGCCCCCAAAGACAAATCAATGGAAAGATGTGTTTTTGTGCTATTATTGTGCAGTCTTTCTCATTCTCATGCCAGGCTCTCCCTCCACGTACACACTGCTATCTCAGGTTCCCCTTCAGGTTGATCACTCATACTGAGTCTGATTCAGAGATGATGGCCGTGCGTGCCCAGGCTGCCGCGTGTATCAGACTCAAATGGAACCCTCCACCTTGTCCTGAGTGCTCACAGCTGGATGATTGGTTCCTGGGTGCGGCGCCCGGTTCAGAGCCAGATTTTGCCCCGGTGCCTTTCTTCTCGGAAGTGCATGAGGTTCAGAATTTGTGCACCTTTTAATGCCCAAAGCCACTCTGCAGCCTACCCACTCTCACTATGCTCAATGGTGGGACCGCCAGAAGATATGTGGATATTCTCGTAGGTGGAGCATGCAATTATGGTGCACTTGTGCCTGCAAATTGTGGCCACCTGGCGGTACGTCTGTGTTTCCCATCCAAAACCTGTAAGACGACGACAGCCCTGGCTGCTAATGCTTGCAGTGCCGCTGGTCAGGCCGCCTCCGCCTTGCATGCAATGGCCATCCTGCACAGTAGGGTAGTTCTGAGCCAGGGTTGATGCAGGACCTGCGTACGGAGACTGACCTCACCCTCCAGGTCCAGGTGATGACATTCACAGCACAGGCCTTCGCCCAGATGATGTCCACCTTGGTGGTCCATGGGTGTCATCTTTGGCTAGCACCTCATCTCACAAGGTGACCTCTTTGGCAGTACTGTCGAGGACTTCGCCCATCAGTTTTCGGCAGGACAGAAGCAAACGGAGGCCATTAAACACATCCTGCCCCAATGTGATACCTCTGCCACCAGGCTCGCCCCCAATGAAGTAGGGGTTTTACTGCGCTTAATTCATTGTACCCAAGAAATGCAGTGGATTACGACCGATCTTGGACATGCGAGTCTTGAACCGGGCCCTTCACAAGCTCCCGTTCAAGATGCTAACGCAGAAAAAAACTTTCTCACTTGGGTTCATTCCTAGGATTGGTTTGCAGCAATCAGCCTGAAGGATGTGTACTTTTATGTCTCGATTTTACCTCAACACAGACCGTTTCTTCGGTTTATCTTTGAGGGTCGGGCTTACCAATAAAAGGTCCTCACCTTTGGGCTGTCCCTGTCTCCCCGGTTGTTTACCAAAGTTGCAGAAGCTGCCCTTGCCCCTCTAAGGGAAGGGGCAAGTCATAATAAACACAATGGCTCATTTCATTGATTTGCTTCAGTAAACTTGACACCAGTAATATTTATAATACCTGTTTTTCGGTTTTAGCCTTCAACCTCTCAATTGATTGTTTATCCTTTTTTTGAGTATTTTTTCCAATTCTAATATATTTTTGTTGACTGTGTTTTGCTGTTTTCAGATGCAGTCACTTGAAAGCACTGTTTGTGCTTGCTCAATGGAATAAAGCTAAGAATGAAAAAACTGTCACTGCAATATTGTACAGGTCCTTCTCAAAAAATTAGCATATTGTGATAAGTTCATTATTTTCCATAATGTAATGGTAAAAATTAAACTTTCATATATTTTAGATTCATTGCACACCAACTGAAATATTTCAGGTCTTTTATTGTTTTAATACTGATGATTTTGGCATACAGCTCATGAAAACCCCCCAAAAATCTAAAAAAATTAGCATATTTCATCCGACCAATAAAAGAAAAGTGTTTTTAATACAAAAAAAGTCAACCTTCAAATAATTATGTTCAGTTATGCACTCAATACTTGGTCGGGAATCCTTTTGCAGAAATGACTGCTTCAATGCGGCGTGGCATGGAGGCAATCAGCCTGTGGCACTGCTGAGGTGTTATGGAGGCCCAGGATGCTTCGATAGCGGCCTTAAGCTCATCCAGAGTGTTGGGTCTTGCGTCTCTCAACTTTCTCTTCACAATATCCCACAGATTCTCTATGGGGTTCAGGTCAGGAGAGTTGGCAGGCCAATTGAGCACAGTAATACCATGGTCAGTAAACCATTTACCAGTGGTTTTGGCACTGTGAGCAGGTGCCAGGTCGTGCTGAAAAACGAAATCTTCATCTCCATAAAGCTTTTCAGCAGATGGAAGCATGAAGTGCTCCAAAATCTCCTGATAGCTAGCTGCATTGACCCTGCCCTTGATAAAACACAGTGGACCAACACCAGCAGCTGACATGGCACCCCAGACCATCACTGACTGTGGGAACTTGACACTGGACTTCAGGCATTTTGGCATTTCCTTCTCCCCAGTCTTCCTCCAGACTCTGGCACCTTGATTTCCGAATGACTTTGGACCACTGAGCAACAGTCCAGTGCTGCTTCTCTGTAGCCCAGGTCAGGCGCTTCTGCCGCTGTTTCTGGTTCAAAAGTGGCTTGACCTGGGGAATGCGGCACCTGTAGCCCATTTCCTGCACACGCCTGTGCACGGTGGCTCTGGATGTTTCTACTCCAGACTCAGTCCACTGCTTCCGCAGGTCCCCCAAGGTCTGGAATCGGTCCTTCTCCACAATCTTCCTCAGGGTCCGGTCACCTCTTCTCGTTGTGCAGCGTTTTTTGCCACACTTTTTCCTTCCCACAGACTTCCCACTGAGGTGCCTTGATACAGCACTCTGGGAACAGCCTATTCGTTCAGAAATTTCTTTCTGTGTCTTACCCTCTCGCTTGAGGGTGTCAATGATGGCCTTCTGGACAGCAGTCAGGTCGGCAGTCTTACCCATGATTGCGGTTTTGAGTAATGAACCAGGCTGGGAGTTTTTAAAAGCCTCAGGAATCTTTTGCAGGTGTTTAGAGTTAATTAGTTGATTCAGATGATTAGGTTAATAGCTCGTTTAGAGAACCTTTTCATGATATGCTAATTTTTTGAGATAGGAATTTTGGGTTTTCATGAGCTGTATGCCAAAATCATCAGTATTAAAACAATAAAAGACCTGAAACATTTCAGTTGGTGTGCAATGAATCTAAAATATGTGAAAGTTTTAATTTTATCATTACATTATGGAAAATAATGAACTTTTATCACAATATGCTAATTTTTTGAGAAGGACCTGTATATTGGGGGAAGTGGTCTGTCAGCTCTTAAAGCCATAATAACTTACTAAATCATTATAAGTTTTGGGTTGTCAGAATACCAGATTAATAAAAAAAATTCTAAGAAATCTGCAGGCAATTATCGGGGTTCAAACGCTATTATGCCCCTTTTACAAGTCTCTGGTGTCCCCAGAATGTGTCTGTGAAGTCTCAGCTCAAAATACCCCACAGATCATTTATTATAGCTTGTCAAATTTGCCCCTATTTGGGTGTGAGCAAAAACACGCTGTTTTTGTGTGTGTCCCTTTAAATACAAATGAGCTGCTGCTCCAGAAGAGGGCGGAGCTTTAACAGCTCAACAACAACAAAGCTGGAGAATCTCACGCAGCCAAAATGAGGATTGTCAGTAACGGTGTTCAGCCTTACATTGTTCAAACCGGAGTCAACACTGATGGAGAGACTCAGGAAGAATTTAATTGACCCTCGTTTGTGAAGCAGTCCGGCGTAAAATGATGGCAACAACACTCTACTACAACAACTCTTCCTCTTCTCTAAAGCAGCCCAACATGGCCTTTGTTGCATATTTTGTCATGGCATTAGAACTGGTACAGCATTGTCGCTTGCGAAAACACAATGGCGGCGCCGTTGGTGGAAACGTGCAGATTAACGCAGCTATAATTTATTGACATAACTTAAACACAGAAAAAGTCATATGTCCCCTTTAAGAGCTTTATTACTTATGCTGTTAGGGTCTTGGCCACACCCAAATGTATGGCTGACACTGTTTCACTGTAATCACAATGTGGCTTAACTGTAAAAACTGTCAGGTTCGGTTCAGCTACTAAATCAGACCTCAGAAGACTACAGGTCTGCTGAGAGAATTATTGGTACTCCTCTTCCCACTCTCCAAGAACTGTACTCATCCAGAGGGAAGAAAAGGAAATCACCCTGGACTCATCCAGAGCACCTCTTGGAACTACTGTCATCTTGTCAGCGCTACAGAGAGCCAGGCGCGCAGATGGCACTGGGGACGGGGGGGACATGTCCCCCCCAGATTCATAGTGACCCGATCCGTCCCCCCCTACGAACGGGGCAGAGCAAGGTGACACACAATAATAATCTACACCGGTCACTATTACTTTGTAGTCACGTTCTCACTACACGCTGTTCTGCTGTCAATAAACACACGATACCTGACGTTTACGCTCTGTGTGTGTGTGTGTGTGTGCGCGCGCGTGCTTGGCTTGCTACGACTCCTGAGTGACGCCGGGAGGGTTGCCAGGTTACAACAAAACCCACCCAATTGCTACTCAAAACAAGCCCAATCGCGTTTCAGGGGGACTGCTTCCCCGGTAAAAATCACATTTGGTGTTGCTTCAACCCGCGACATGAAAAACAGCCCGCGGAAATAGTGATGAAGTAGCCCAATTCTGCGGGAAAACCCATATGGAAAACCGCGGACTTGGCAATGCGGGGTCCTATGAGGAGCTGGTAGCTGCCTCAATCGTGCGTGCCTGTAGGACTTAGAGCGGTAACCATAGTGATCATATACTATGACTGAGCTGACACCGACTGAGTCGGTGATTTCGGAATGAAGAGACAAAAAAACAATCACCTCGTTTTTAAAAAAAACAAACAATGTAAGTATCCTGTGCCTGTTGACTTTCCCATGTGTGGCAGGTTAGATTTTTTTGAAGGAGAATAGCTAGTTTGACAATAATGCCCTTACGAAAATGAACCATGGTTTTACTACAAATAAAACCAAAAAAATGTAGTTAAACCATGTAGTTAAACCATAGTTAAACCATGGTAACCACAAATTAACCATGGTTTTGCTACTCTAACCGAGTTTAACCATGGTATTTGTGGTAAAACTGTGGTTTATCCGTGATTCCAAATAAGAATCCCCCAATGGCTTTTAAGTGCAAAGCATTAGCCCAAATTTTGCAAAGTAACTACTTGAGCACAAGTTAAAGCCCAAATTACGCCAAATAACTAATTGAGTTTAAATCATTTGCTGACAGCTTGGTCCCCCCCAGTTACAAATTCCTATCTGCGCCCCTGCAGAGAGCTGAACACCACAGCCAGACACGAGAAAAGTTTCTCTCCTCAGGCCATCTACCTCTTGAACAGTTTAAAGATCTCCCTACTAAAAACATGTTCAATACCCAACACGATTATATTTATTTGCTATATATGTTGTATATAACATCTGTACATACTTGTCTATTTTTGTCTATTGTGTATGTATATATATTTATTCACTTATTTCATTTTTATTATCTGTCTTATTGTTGTCATTCTGCCTGTGCACTGGACTGTGGATCTGTCACCAAGACAAATTCCTTATGCGTGTAAGGAAACTTGACAATAAATCTCATTCTGATTCTGAACACTGGTGAAACCAAATGAAGTGGTAAACTTGGATCATATCAGTGAGTAGATTGAGCCAATAAGTTGTCCTCTGCTGCCATCTACTGCTTATAATGGTTATTTTATGTTTGTTTTCCACCACAAATCTCCACTAAAGCAAAACCACATTTTCCATGTTAACCCCATTATGCATGCTCACACACACACACACACACACACACATTTTGTGTAGATATAGATATTTAAATAAATAACAAAATGTTTACTGCAAGTCTCGTCTTTATAACACCAATTCCAGGTATCAGTTGGGATATTTCTAATTATTGGGCTTAACTTGTGCATAAAACCTGTATGTTTATCTGAAGCTGTGATTTTTCATTCATTGCTTTTTAAGCCTTGGAAAGCGTTCACGACTCTGCAGTGATGCTGCTGATGTAAGACGCTGCTGATGCGCCCCAGCTTCGTTTACAGTCTGAGGGAGACGCACGCTGTAAACAAAACAACCTTCGCAAACATGTCTAAGGATTTCGACACAGAGGAAGACTTGCATTTTTTTGCTCAGCCATATTTATTTGAACCCGAATACACGGAAAAAAGAACTAAGAGCAGCATCACTGCGGAGTCGTGAACGCGGATTGACAACAGACCCGGAAGAGAAGACAATGCTGAATAAAGTCGTAGTTTTTGTTTTTTTTGGACCAAAATGTATTTTCAATCCTTCAAAAAATACTAACTAACCCACTGATGTCACATGGACTACTTTGATGATGTTTTTATTATCTTTCTGGACATGGACAGAGCACCGTACAAACACTTTCAATGGAGGGACAGAAAGCTCTCGGACTAAATCTAAAATATCTAAAACTGTGTTCCGAAGATGAACGGAGGTCTGACGGGTTTGGAACGACATGAGGGAGAGTCATTAATGACATAATTTTCATTTTTGGGTGAACTAACCCTTTAAGTGTCTTTACACAGGCTGTTTCATGCCGCTCTGAGGTGGCATGAATGCTTTTAAACTGTATGACCGTAAATCTGTACAGACACGAGACTCAGTCCAGCTGGAGAAAAGACACTAGATTAACCTGATCAATGTCTTTCTCAGCACAAACAGTTGTAATTCATAATCATATACGTAAGATTGGTCTCTTTTTAAAGGATTAGTTCATTTCAGAATTCAAATTTTCTGATAATTTACTCATGCGCATGTCATCCAAGATGTTCTTTCTTTCTTCAGTTGAAAAGAAGTGAAGGTTTTTGAGGAAAACATTCCAGGATTTTTCTCCATATAGTGGACTTCACTGGGGTTCAACGGGCTGAAGATCCAAATGTCAGTTTCAGTGCAGCTTCAAAGAGCTCTACATGATCCCAGACGAGGAATAAGGGTCTCATCTAGCGAAACGATGTCTTTTTCAAATAAATAAAAAAAAATACATACTTATACCTTTTAATCACAAATGCTCTTCTTGCACTGCTCTGCAATGCACCATATATTACGTAATCAAGTTGGAAAGCCCGTGTGACGTAGGAAGTACCGCAGTAGGATGAAAACTCCTTTTCTCTTCCAACTTCAGAATCATCCAATATCGTTGTTTTACCTTTTCTGAAAAGGCTGTTTGACTTAGTCTTTGCACATTCGCTATGTAAACACTGGAGCGGTACTTCCTCCTACGTCACGAGTGACCTTTCTAACGTGCCCGTGGCTGACATGCCCACGCAGCTTCTAGCTTACATATTTGTTTCACTATGTTTGATATGCTTTGATATGTCAATAGATAAGGAGACAAACTACAGAGTTGTCAGGTGGTTAGTTTCGGAGAAACTAAAGTGGAAACGGCCCAATGGCAAAATTCCATTATGACGCGAAAGCCAAAGACCTCCCAGAGCTTAATGTCGGTGAACACATCAGACTGAAACTCGCCTGGAGGCCGCACAGCCGGAAGTGGAGAGGTCAGTGTTTGGGAAAGATGAATCTATGGTCTTATGTGGTGGATGTGTGGCACGTTATACAGGCTCAAACATGTAGATTTGCGAAGGGCTAAGAACTCCGCCCAGTTTAATTACCAAGATTCAGGGAGGAAGGACGGCAGCCAGTGGCTAGCGATGGCGAAACAGCAATCAGAGTGGATGACACATCAGACATCACAGAATGCAGGCCAGTGCTAGTGCAGGAACTGTAAGACTTGATTTTCCTGCTAAGACAAAAGCTGAAATCAAGCACCCTGCAATAAAACTCATCTGGAGAGAAGATCTCAAAGAAATAGCATATGACAACGCCTTGCCCTCACACATCTATGCAACCCTACATGACATATAATGATGACATATACAGGTCCTTCTCAAAAAATTGGCATATTGTGATAAAAGTTCATTATTTTCCATAATGTAATGATAAAATTAAACTTTCATATATTTTAGATTCATTGCACACCAACTGAAATATTTCAGGTCTTTTATTGTTTTAATACTGATGATTTTGGCATACAGCTCATGAAAACCCAAAATTCCTATCTCAAAAAAATAGCATATTTCATCCGACCAATAAAAGAAAAGTGTTTTTAATATAAAAAAAGACAACCTTCAAATAATTATGTTCAGTTATGCACTCAATACTTGGTCGGGAATCCTTTTGCAGAAATGACTGCTTCAATGCGGCGTGGCATGGAGGCAATCAGCCTGTGGCACTGCTGAGGTGTTATGGAGGCCCAGGATGCTTCGATAGCGGCCTTAAGCTCATCCAGAGTGTTGGGTCTTGCGTCTCTCAACTTTCTCTTCACAATATCCCACAGATTCTCTATGGGGTTCAGGTCAGGAGAGTTGGCAGGCCAATTGAGCACAGTAATACCATGGTCAGTAAACCATTTACCAGTGGTTTTGGCACTGTGAGCAGGTGCCAGGTCGTGCTGAAAAACGAAATCTTCATCTCCATAAAGCTTTTCAGCAGATGGAAGCATGAAGTGCTCCAAAATCTCCTGATAGCTAGCTGCATTGACCCTGCCCTTGATAAAACACAGTGGACCAACACCAGCAGCTGACATGGCACCCCAGACCATCACTGACTGTGGGAACTTGACACTGGACTTCAGGCATTTTGGCATTTCCTTCTCCCCAGTCTTCCTCCAGACTCTGGCACCTTGATTTCCGAATGACTTTGGACCACTGAGCAACAGTCCAGTGCTGCTTCTCTGTAGCCCAGGTCAGGCGCTTCTGCCGCTGTTTCTGGTTCAAAAGTGGCTTGACCTGGGGAATGCGGCACCTGTAGCCCATTTCCTGCACACGCCTGTGCACGGTGGCTCTGGATGTTTCTACTCCAGACTCAGTCCACTGCTTCCGCAGGTCCCCCAAGGTCTGGAATCGGTCCTTCTCCACAATCTTCCTCAGGGTCCGGTCACCTCTTCTCGTTGTGCAGCGTTTTTTGCCACACTTTTTCCTTCCCACAGACTTCCCACTGAGGTGCCTTGATACAGCACTCTGGGAACAGCCTATTCGTTCAGAAATTTCTTTCTGTGTCTTACCCTCTCGCTTGAGGGTGTCAATGATGGCCTTCTGGACAGCAGTCAGGTCGGCAGTCTTACCCATGATTGCGGTTTTGAGTAATGAACCAGGCTGGGAGTTTTTAAAAGCCTCAGGAATCTTTTGCAGGTGTTTAGAGTTAATTAGTTGATTCAGATGATTAGGTTAATAGCTCGTTTAGCTCGTTTAGCATATCATGAAAAGGTTCTCTAATTTTTTGAGATAGGAATTTTGGGTTTGAGCCTGGCAAGTCTGTGACAATAATAACTGACATGATCCATGATATTGTGATATTTTTAGTGATATTTGTAAATTGTCTTTCTTCAGCTGTGTCCGAAACCGCTCCCTCGTTCACTCGTTCACTAAACCCTATATAGTGTATGTATTTGAGTGCACTATATCTGCATGGAGTGAACGAAATGAAGCGAGTGAATTCAGACGCTGACGTATAACTGTGTGTCGGAGAGCTGGAGCTGTCGCAGAAACGGCTCGACACGATAAAACTTTTTTATCCTACATGTTACTTACATTATGAGTGAAGTTCCTAAACATAATTTAGGGAGGAGCGAGCCCATCTAATCTTCCAATCAACAGCCAGAGTATATTAGCAGCTGCTTACCTCTCTTCAGTCCCAGCTGTTCCAGCATCCCTCCACCTCCCCAAACTCCACCTTCATCTCAGGCACCTTGCCCTATGTAATCATATCCTGGGGGAATATAACTAACAAGAGTACATAATTTCACGTATTTATCATTTTTAATAGTTTTTTAGTTTGTTAGAAGCTCACGCTCACAGATGACGTGATCTTTGAGCGCCCTCAGCCGACCGTTATGATTTGAATACACGACCTACAGACGATTAAAACGTTTTTTTTTTTTAAATCATCTACTAAATTATCATTTAATGAGTTGACAGCAGTGCTACAAATGATTAAAACACCTTGCTGTTAGTAAAACACATTAAACAGATTTAATATATTTTAATAATAAAAATAATAGCCTATTTAAAATTCATCTAGGTCTATGTAATAATGTCTCCCTATATTTTAGTAGGTTTTATTCAAGTAATGATTCATTTAAGAGGTAAAGAATACATAGAAATAATAGAAATTAAATTAATTTTAAAACAAGCTGTAAAGTAATCTCTGGATTACACATTTCCGCTCTTTCACACGAGCTCTCAGCCCTCTCCGCATTGGATTTTGGGAATATAATATATCATCGAATATACACTCTAAATCAGAGAGAACTGTGGGTATAAAGTAGTGAATGAATGTAGGGAATGGAGTCGTTCACTCAGAATTCGGACACCACTACAAAATGGCCAACACCTGATATAGTGGACTATATAGTGGATAGGGAGCGGTTTCAGACACAGCTTAAATGTTTCGTTAGCATGTTGCTAATGTACTGTTAAATGTGGTTAAAGTTACCATTGTTTCTTACTGTATTCACGGAGACAAGACTGTCGTTATTTTCATTTTTAAACACTTGCAGTCTGTATAATTCATAAACAACTTCATTCTTTATAAATCTCTCCAACAGTGTGTAATGTTAGCTTTAGCCACGGAGCACCATCAAACTCATTCAGAATCAAATGTAAACATCCAAATAAACACTGTACTTACCCGATTAGACATGCTGCATGATGAACACTTTGTAAAGATCCATTTTGAGGGTTATATTAGCTGTGTGAACTGTGTTTATGCAATGTTTTATAGAGTTGCGACCTTTGGGGAGGGGAGCGCGAGCATTTAAAGGGGAAGCACACTGAATCGGCGCATATTTAATGATGCCCCAAAATAGGCAGTTAAAAAATTGAATAAAAAGAATCTATGGGGTATTTTGAGCTGAAACTTCACAGACACATTCTGGGGACACCTTAGACTTATATTACATATTGTGAAAAAGGGTTCTAGCGCACCTTTAATGTTAAAATGCTTTATGAAATATTCTTAGAGAAAGTTTCTTCTAAATCAACAAATTAGGAGCTATTTTTAGCCTTACGATGTTTTGTGAATACGGCCCCAGAACCCAAATAATTTAGGAGCTGATACCTAGTCTGAACACTTAGGCTGTATTTACACTGCAAGTCTTAATGCACAGATCCGATCTTTTGACCACATCCGATTATTTTGCCAGTGTGTTTACATTCAGTTTAGATGCGACGGATATCGGATATCTGTGTTTACATTAATCCCTGCCCAAAATGATTGTCATTGATAGCTTTGCATGTACATAGTAGACCCTTGGGTTTTGAATGGCCGTGCTATTAAAATTATTTATATATTTCACGTCGGGTGGTCATGATTATCTGCCATGGATTCACAGCTGTCAGTGTAATTTGCAGCGTGAATCATGACTGAACAAATTTACAACTGCAAGAAAAAAGTATGTGAACCACTTGCAGAATCTGTAAAAAATGTGAATAATTTTAATCAAATAAGAGAGATCAAACAAAATGCATGTTATTTTTTGTTTAGTACTGTCCTGAGTAAGATATTTTATATAAAAGATGTTTGCATTTAGTTCACAAAACAAAACAATAGCTGAATTTATTAAAATAACCCCATTCAAAAGTATGTGAACCACTGATTCTCAATACTGTGTGTGGTTACCTGATGATCCACAACTGTTTGTGTGTTTTGTGATGGTTGTTCATGAGTCTCTTGTTTGTTCTGAGCAGTTAAACTGAGCTCTGTTCTTCAGAAAAATCCTCCAGCTCCTGCAGATTCTTTGCATATTTGAACCCTTTCCAGCAGTGACTGAATGGTTTTATGATGTCACAATTTTTCTTATTTTGTTTAAATATCATTGTTTTTCATTTAGTACTGCTCTTCGGAAGCAACAGGAGATACTTGCATGTTTCCCGGAAGAAAAATTAAGAACAATTTACCTTGATATTTGAATTCAAAAGTTTTCACCCCTCGGCTCTTAATGCATCGTGTTTCCTTCTGGAGCATCAGTGAATGTTTGAACCTTATGAATGGGGTTATTTTAATAAAAATGTGCATTTTGTATGATCTCTCTTATTTGATTAAAATGATTCACATTTTCACAGATTCTGCAAGTGGTTCACATTCTTTTTCTTGCAACTCTAGACTGGAAAATTAAGGTCATTTGCATTTGTTATTTTATCTACCATCATTCATTAGATCTTCAAGTGAAATAAGTAGCAGGTAAGATTACATTTATTTGAATAATGAGAAAGCGAGCGAAAGACAGAGCACACACACGAGAGCGAGAGAGAGTAGCCTACCCAGCTTTTGGGTTATTAAAATAAAAAAATAAAAAACACACGGCTTGAAATTCAGCTGCTGAATGTGTGTGTGTGCGTGCAATTTCTTTCAAGGAAAAAATAGACAAATAAAGTTATTACCTCAATAATAAAGCGAATTATTGTGTGCGTGCATACAGACACGTCTGCTTCATAACAACAACACACAACATTAAAGCTAACTTTTTAGTGAGCAAACGTCTCGCCCTCACCTTGTGATGGCTTGGAATTGGATATGCATGTTTAGACGTAGGTAACTTGTCCAGATATTGGATATGTATCTGATTTAAAACCACATTTGGAAGTGGCTCAGATCAGATGCGAAAAAATCAGATTTAGTGCAAATTTGTGTGTTTACACGTGTGCAACTAATTACGATCTGTGGCAGATGTGAGCAAAAAATCGGATTTGGAACCTTTATGAATCACACTTATTCTTAAAGGGGACCTATAATGCCCCTTTCACAAGATGTAATATACACCGATCAGGCATAACATTAGGAGCACCTTCCTAATATTGTGTTGGTCCCCCTGACCCGTCAAGGAATGGACTCCTCTAGACCCCTGAAGGTGTGCTGTGGTATCTGGACCAAGATGTTAGCAGCAGATCCTTTCAGTCCTGTAAGTTGAGAGGTGGAGCCTCCATGGATCGGACTTGTTTGTTCAGCACATCCCACAGATGCTCCATTGGATTGAGATCTGGGGAATTTGGAGGCCAAGTCAACTCCTCAAACTCGTTGTTGTACTCCTCAAACCATTCCTGAACCATTTTTGCTTTTCGTCAGGAGCATTATCCTGCTGAAAGAGGCCACAGCCACCAGGGGATACCGTTTCCATGAAAGGGTGAACATGGTCTGCAACAATGCTTAGGTAGGTGGTACGTGTCAAAGTAACATCCACATGGATGGCAGGACACAAGGTTTCCCAGCAGAACATTGCCCAAAGCATCACACTGCCTCCACCGGCTCGCCTTCTTCCCATAGTGCATCCTGGTGCCATGTGATCCCCAGGTAAGAGACGCACACGCACCTGGCCATCCACGTGATGTAAAAGAAAACGTGATTCATCAGACCAGGCCACCTTCTTTCAGAGTAAAATTACTTAATTCTTAGAATTTTGACACACTTAAGACTAAAATGTAATATGGTAGGCGGTCTGGCGGAAGCTAGATATTTTAATTTATAAACTTGTTAATTGCCTAAATTATTACATTATTTGCTAACTGCATTCTTCTTTAAATTGTAATGTTGACATGCATTCTCTGTAAAGCTGCTTTGAAACAATATGTTAGTGAAAAGCGCTATACAAATAAATGTGAATTGAATTGAATTATTAGTATACTTTTAAACTAAAAAATATGAAAGTATATTTTCAGTCTACTTTTTATGTACTTCTCAGAAATACACTTAAAACACACTTGAGTATCCTTGACTTGTACTGACAGAAAGGTCTCAGTATATTTGGCCTGTACTTGTTTGACTTAAGGACTTTTGTCGCACTTGAACTTGGAATATAACGGGGAAATGTTTATTTTTTCAATTTCTTCAAATAAAAGTCAGTCGGTCACAATGCAGACTGACACAGATATGGTCAGATTTGAACACATTTACAATGCAGAACAACCTTTTTTATTCTGAATTAAAATCAGCATTTTCAAATCAATATTCGTCAAGGTTTTCCCTGCTGTCCACCTTACTAACTTGAATCTGGATATTCAGTATATAAAGAAAAACCTAAACAAGGTACAAATTAAAACTAAAATTGCTAAAACTTTACCAAAAATGATTGTATAATGTCTAAATAGACACCTGAATGCATACTGAGGAAAAGGACCCAGGAGATCAATTCATATAGAGCTATAAAGCCATCTAGTGGCAAGAGTTATGAAATACCCTGTCATATTATGTTTTTTCCACTTGAAGTCAGCAGAGACACCCAGTGTGAGATATTTTGAGCTGAATTAAAAGCTTAAATGTGCTAAAGAGGATGTTTTGTTTTATACATTTTTGCAATATTACTTGAAACTGTCTTTACTAACTGATAAAAGACTATTTATTAGGTGCACTGAAAGGAATAATATTACAGTTTTTCTCAGTCGCTTTGGTGCATTTCTCACATCGCTATTTACATTTGCACAACAGTCAGTTCAACCTCCACAACATTTAGTCATTTGTGCACATCATAGTAGCAGTTTCTCATTTCTCATAGGGGAAGAAGAGGCCAAGTACATAGGCAGATCCCAGATGTTGTCAATCACGGCCTCACGATGGCTGAGGCTGGTCGAAGGGTGCAGCCAAATGTTGGGAGAACCACTGTAAATTCAATTATTCAAACATTTCGTCAGGAGAACAGGTGTGTATAAATGGACAGTAATTCAGCACTAAACAATCTGCACAGCACTACTGTCATTGTGTCATACATGAAGCTTGCAGTGGGACAAGAACTTGTCACTGTACATTTTACATTTAGACGTACAGCTTTACTGCATCACACATTTAGTATATTGTAGTGTACAGTAGTGTTACAGTAAAGATTTGCCATATTTACTGCAATTTTCAAATGGCTGTGCAAACAGTATATAGTGCTGTCTTGAGCATTTTCAGGTAGTGTCACCAAGATCTGACTTTTTTGCATTGGGAAACATCGACAGAGTAAACTGTCATAATGAAAACATGACAAAGCCATTTGACTATCTTGTTCATAAACAATGGTGTCAGGACTTTTCATCTTGATGACACTGACACTTTCATTGACATGAATACTTGCTTTTGAGGAATGACCTATCCATATTGAGCAAGTGACACGCTTTTGCAGGTTATCAACTAGGTTTTGCGGTTTGTACTAATTGTTTTGAGAACTGCATTAACTGTTGTGCAAATGTAAATAGTTATGTGAGAAATGCACCAAAGCAACTGAGAAAAACTGTAATATACATCATCTGTGCACGAGGTAGGGCCTTAAAAACATCAGCCTATTGTCCCTCTGGCTTGTCAATCACTGCCATGACGTTCCTTGTGAGAGACGCGTGGCTGCGCGCTCCAGTAACTTTCCACACTCCACAGGCGCCGCATGCAATGTTTTTGTCAGGAGTAACAACTGCAGATTATGAGTTACCTGCGGTGAGTCCGACATAATGAATCCACTAACACGACACAGCGAATGCCGGTGGTAAACAAACACTCGTGTTCCAATACTCCTGCACGAGTTTTGGGAGGCGTTCCCTCGAAATGAGCTGTGAAGGAGGGGGTTGTTCTTACGCATGACCTCATTTCAAAAGCTCCCTAACAGTCTTTGGTTTCTCAGTCGTCGAAAACATCCTCTGTATCGCCTTTAATGCATGAAATGTAGAGTTATTTTGAATTTAAATTGAAAGAATGTGAAGAATGTGCTTACATTATATTTATTATATTATTTATTGATAATCTAGTAGTTTAAAGGTAAATAAAATAAAATAAACTCCAAAACATATCAAATATCAAAATGAAATGAAAAAAGTTTAATTTTAGGGCTTCGGGTCATTTTGACCCGCGAGAGAATGAGGTTACAATTTGCGAGGACAGGATGAAGGTTAAATACTTTTTCATATAGTTCTACAAACTGTAAAACTTGCATTCATTGTAAATATTTTAGGGATGCACTGAAATTTCGGCCACTGAAAAAAATGTGTAAACTTTCAATATCAGTTAACACATAGTACAGATGCAGTTCAAAGTTTACTACTGTTACACTTAAAGTATAGCCTACTTGAAAGTATACTTCTTTACACTTAAAAAGTGGGTCAATGTAGTCCCAAGCAGGGTTGGGAAGGTTACTTTTAAAATGTATTTCACTACAGATTACAAAATACATGCTTTAAAAAGTGTATCTGTAATGTATTTCGTTACATTACTCAAGTTTAGTAACTTAATCGAAATACTTTGAAATACTTAACACAAAGGACCATATTAACTTGATGTCCTGTTTTAAGTTTACGTCCTGTTTTAAAGGATTAGTTCACCCAAAAATTCTGTCATCATTTACTCACCCTCAAGTTCTTACAAACCTGTATGAGTTTCTTTCTTCTGCTGAACATAAAGCAGAATATATTTTGAAGAAAGTTTGTAACCAGGCCGCTTTGGGGCACCATTGACTTAAAAATTAAAATACTATGGCAGTCAGTGGTGCCCCAGAACTGCTCAGTTTCCCATATTCTTCAAAATATCTTCCTTTATGTTCAGCAGAAGAAAGAAACTCATACAGGTTTGTAACAACTTGAGGGTGAGTAAATTATATAATTTTCATTTTTGGGTGAACTATCCCTTTAAGAGTACAACCTGTACATTTTTCAACCTGTAGATTTGGTTTTCCGCTACATTTTATTTTTAACATCAGTTTTCCAAAGCATTAAAAAAAAAAATGCTTTCACAGGTGCTTTCAAAAATACCATGGTAAATTCCATGGTTCATTTTTGGACACCATGGTATTTTTGCAATGCCCTTCTACATGTTGTTTTATAGGTTGTTAAAGTCGAATCAACAAAGTGGTTTAAATTATGTTTAATAAACTGCGTCTTTTTCAAGACGTCGTTCTGTCTGTGCGTTTCTGGAGGCGGTCGTTTCCTATCCTCACTGACGGCCACAATCACTTTCTCTCATGTCTGCTTAGATTATGATTATGTTACGGAGGCCAGCAGAAGGGAAAGGCTGTCTCCAAGCAAAGGATGGCCCACTGGTTAGTGGATGCCATCACCCTGGTGTATGATTCCCAGGGCGTGCCTTGCCCGCTTGGGTTGAGAGCCCACTCCACCAGAGGAGTGGCCTCTTCCTGGGCGCTGGCTCATGGCGCCTCGCTGACAGATATCTGTAGAGCTGTGGGCTGGGCGACACCGAACACGTTCGCTAGATTCTATAGCCTACGTGTAGAGCTGGTATCTTCCCGTGTGCTCGCTTCCTCTAGCCGGTAGACGCGTTGAGCCCGCTCTAAGTGTCGGCTTGCAATGCCATTCCTGCCCACTGGGCCGGATACGTGCATCTTTGACTCCAGTCGTGTTCCCCGCTTGGCGAACCCTGTCGAGTTCCTCCACCTCCCCCTTCGGCTCGGACATTGCGGAGTGTCTGATGCCAGGCCAACATCTGTCACCGACGTTGTCTGTTGGCTGGGTTCCATATGCTGTGACTCCTCTACGTGAGCGGTCCCATATGTGTGTTATCCACGGTCTAAAACTCCCTACGGTGAGTCCGTGTCTTTCCCTTAGCAGAGCCAGCTCTGCTGTCACCTGTCAGATGAGTCTCCCCCTACCCAGGCGGAGCCATCCCAGGGTCTCCATATGCGTACTGCCCCACAGGCCAGTCCACATGTGTTTTCTCCACGTAAACTCCTCCCCCATAGGGTAGGTAGTGGCCTCCACTAAGTCTAGTTTACTTAGTGAGTATGTCGGAACAGCAGTAAACCCTCTCGGCGTAAAACTCGCCCCCTTCACCGTCCCAGTTTGGTGCGACGGGTGGCTAGAGCTTGCGCTGGGCACTGGAAGGGGTTTCGTAACTGTGGCGCTTTATTTGGGATCCCAATTCGTCGGTCACTACTGACGTACGTCGAACGTGACAGACTGAAAGGGAACGTCTCGGTTGCGTATGTAACCCTCATTCCCTGAAGGAGGGAACGGAGACGTAAGTCCCGTCGCCACAGTTTCTGTACCCTCGCTGCAGTGTGGACACCGGTTGTCTCCTCAGCGAAAAACAGAGTGCGATTGCATCTGCTACCCTATTTATATCCACCTGTTAGGGGTGGTGTGCATTATGCAATTAATCGCACGCCAATCTCCATTGGCTTGCTTTAGTTCTCTCGAAGCTGATAGGGCTCTCTAGCGATATCCCAATTCGTCGGTCACTACTGACGTACGTCTCCATTCCCTCCTTCAGGGAACGAGGGTTACATACGTAACCGAAACGTTCTTTACAACAAATAAAAGGAAGAAAAAAATTAAGCATTTTTTATTATATTATTTATTTATTACAGCGAATGGGATTCAGAGTTAAGCTTCAAAACAAATCCAAACGTGCCAAAATTAATAATAAAAGTAGCCAAGATATCTGGCACAGTTCTCAAAGTAATACAACAGATTTGTTTAATGAATGGAGAAAACTTTGAGTGTTTTTTTCACTTCTTATCCTCTCGATGGAGAGACAACCGCCCCAACAGAATCGTCACGATGCATTTCGCAACTAAAATGGTCGCAATGTTCAATGAATTTATGACTTTAGTTATCTAACGATGCTTTCGAATGTTAATTCTATGTGGATTTCGTGTTATTTTTCAAAGACCTACTTGCCTCAAGACGCTTTTTCAGATTAGATGTTGAATCCTTTGAAGCGGATAGAAGTTTTGTTGCAGGTAGCTTGCATTGCACTGTGATGTTACGTCCTTTTTAATGTTTATAAGTAAAACTGTCTTTGAAATTCCACAAGAGAAATGCATTAGGCGCTGTTTTCCCGTTTTGCATGTCTGCACTCTGCAGGTTGGTAACTGAACAGTCTCTCACTGAGGAGTGCATAATCTCTGAACAAAAAGAGGGTTCAATAAGCGCCACCTGCTGGCAATAACTGGAAATTTCAGCACAAAACAAAAAAAACCTCACATTGTTTTCCAGTTATATATTGATTACAATGTATCTTGCCTGTATCTTAAAGGTGCCCTAGAATCAAAATTGAATTTACCTCGGCATAGTTAAATAACAAGAGTTCAGTACATGGAAATGACATACAGTGAGTCTCAAACTCCATTGTTTCCTCCTTCTTATATAAATCTCATTTGTTTAAAAGACCTCCGAAGAACAGGCGAATCTCAATATAACACCGACTGTTACGTAATAGTCGGGATCATTAATATGTACGCCCCCAATATTTGCATATGCCAGCTCATGTTCAAGCATTAGAGAAGCCAGTATTAACGTCTGGATCTGTGCACAGCTGAATCATCAGACTAGGTAAGCAAGCAAGAACAACAGCGAAAAATGGCAGATGGAGCAATAATAACTGACATGATCCATGATATCATGATATTTTTAGTGATATTTGTAAATGGTCTTTCTAAATGTTTCATTAGCATGTTGCTAATGTACTATTAAATGTGGTTAAAGTTACCATCGTTTCTTACTGTATTCACAGAGACAAGAGAGCCGTCGCTATTTTCATTTTTAAACACTTGCAGTCTGTATAATTCATAAACACAACTTCATTCTTTATAAATCTCTCCAAAAGTGAGTAATGTTAGCTTTAGCCTTGGAGCACCATCAAACTCATACAGAATCAAATGTAAACATCCAAATAAATACTATACTTACATGATCCAATGTATGCATGCAGCATGCATGACAAACATCTTGTAAAGATCCATTTTGAGGGTTAAATTGGCTGTGTGAACTGTGTTTATGCTGTTTAAAGCGGAACTCAGTAAGATTTGCGAAGCTCCCCCTACAGGTTCCTTCAGTGAATCACACTGTCATAAATACTCCAAGCGCAGCTCTGGACTACAACGACTACAACGCTCACCAGCGCAGTAGTTTTGCAAATACAGTACAAGAAAGAGGAGGTGGGTAATTTGCAAATACAGTACACTCGATGGAGGTGGGTAATTTTCGATGAGGTGGGTAATTTTCGAAATTGTCTTATAAAGTCATAATATATGCATTGTTTTTGAATTACCGTAAAGCATTTTGTCACTCTCGTGTGAACATGAGGCGAGATTGTGTCGGGTGGGTGCAGCTCAAGTTGCAAGTGCTGTTTTTTGGCGTAGACGTGCCAGAGGGGGTCAGTGCATGCCTCAAACACACCACTACAAGTCAATTAACCATCGTAAGGACTTAGTAACTTTTTTTTACCTTCATAAATAGTTTTCTTAGTTCTGCTTTAAGGCAAGCGCGAGCTCCGTGGGCGGGGAGCATGAGATTTAAAGGGGCCGCAGCCTAAATCAGCGCATATTTAATGATGCCCCAAAATAGGCAGTTAAAAAAATGAATTAAAAAACATCTATGGGGTATTTTGAGCTGAAACTTCACAGACACATTCAGGGGACTTATATTACATCTTTTGAAAGACGTTCTACGGCACCTTTAAACCTGCATTGATTGCGTACCTCCACTGTAGCTGATTTCTCCACACAGATGTCAATGCTTTGAGGCTAATTAAAGTTTGATTACTGCTAGAATGTCTACTAATGTGTTTATTTACCAAAGAGGCATGAGTGGAGCAAAACGAAGCAATTTATTTTTCATAAAGCTTCCATTTCAATATTTTATTTCTATAGGCTATACAAATAAAAAGGACAAATAAGAATATCTCTAGCATGTTAAATGGTGGTAGCTTAGTCTATGAACGGTTCACCCCCATAAGGTCACAGTTAGAGATAGGACGATATGAAAATTTCAGATCACGATTATCAATATTATCACGGTTTTAAAATGAGATAAAAATGTTCAGAAAGAAATGATACACAAGCTGAAAACATTTTAACAAGTTTTATATTTGAAAATCAACAAATAACACATTTTATTAGCAGGTCTATGCACTTTTTAAAGCATAAACATTAAATTGGAGCTGTGCTTTGGAACATTGTAGCTGGTAAGGCCACCCAAAACCAGCTTATAACTGGGTTGATTTTCTTTTTTTGGGTTTGAAGCTGGTTTCACAGTTAGCTTTCCTCTGACAAAATAACCACTTTAAGAATAAAGCAAACAATCAAACAGATACAGAGGATATTAAATTATTGTTTTAATAAAAAAGCTTAAATCATAAAAACGACTCGATTATGGCCTTCAGCTCTTAATTCAAATATTTTGAAACAACCTAGGAAAAAATAAAGGGAGATTTTACTACAAATATCTTTTTCATAATTTGACACGAACATCATTGTTTATTTAAAGTATAAATATAATTTTTATTTTTTAGCTAGTGTACATGCATTCATTTAAAGAACATAAACCAAACGTCCAATTTTTTGTACCTCTTATTATTATATTTGACAGATAGCCTACTTATCTTCGGTAACAAAATTTGTCTAATTATGGTAGAAATCCGTCACATTTCGTAGTTATTTTGTTGATACCGGACTAATGCATCCACATCCTGTTAACTCCTTTTTCCTCTCATGAGCTCCCTTTGCTCTGGCTGAAAACATCGCTCAAACCTCCTCGGATTGCAATCATCTCATAATTTCTCATGAGGAAAATTAATAGAAATGCTTGGAAAAGTGACGTGAACATATGGTATTTTATCAATAGGACCATTTTTCTAAATGTATTGAACTGTAAAGCCCTAATGGAGATGTTTTGTGCATTCTTGTTGTGATCATAAATAAATGGAAGCAGGTGAAACTAAAATGTTAACTTCTTATGTGAATATAAATATCAGTTAGATTCAGCATGATTGATGTGCAATCCTTACACAAATAAATAAATTACTGTTACTAACATTAACATTGTTCAAAATATTGATGTTGGAATCTTAAGTCTTTATGTTTCGATGGCTAAATCTTGAGTGACTGTCAACTGTTGAATGAACGAGTGTAACGTCCCACTTGAACCGGAAGACACGCCCACTTCTGACGCAAGGCCTCATGGGGCGTGGGAAACTTGTGGATACAGTTTGTTTCAGACAGGCTCGTTTCTGTGTTGTTTTCATCGGGCACAGCGCTACTTTTGTGTCTTTTCTGGCGTCTTCCTGCTGAAATAACATCAGCGCAGCAGCAGCAGGAGTGTGTGAGAAAATGTGAAAATGTGTTGAATTCATGCAGACCTGAGCGATTCTGAGAGCTTTTGTGTGTTCGTTTAATGTTTAGTGAAGTCAAAGTTTGAGATCTGTGAGGGGAATCGATGGGAATCGATCTGTGTGTTGCTGCTGCCATTTTATCACTCTTTTCACATCTTTGACTGATCAAATGTGTAAGTTACTTGTTAAAATACACTGGAACAGAAACTGCTAAATACACTGAGCCTACAATGAGCCACGTGAGACATTTAAATACATAAATGTTAATATAGATCAATATGAATGCAGGTTGACAGAAACATTAAATATCACTTTGTGCTGCTCTTTATATTTTATAATCATTGTCTGTTTTGAGATTTCATTACTGCAATGAATGTACTTTTCAGAAAATCAAACTATATTTAGATTCATTTGTGCATATTATGCTGCTGTGAATATGATGGAGATGAGTGTCATTCATGTTTTTGTGTTATTGGTGTTTTATCCATGTCATATTTTGAGAAATAACAGTATTGTCTCTCTGTAGAGCAGTTTATAGTCTTTTCTCATATATCCTGACTCAAATAATCAGATCTGATGATGATCTGAATGTCTTGTTGAATGAGTGTTGATGGTCTGGGGGGTATTCCAGAAAGCAGGTTATGTGACATACCTGGGTATGTTTAAGAGTAAGTAAGGGGATAAAATCAACTTTCGGTTCCAAAAAAGGAGGTAACTTTTAGGGTATGTAAGTAGCCATAGCAACTTGCTCTCAATGGTTAGTTAGCTTAAGAGGAATTCAGATGCATGTTATATATTATCAATATGGTTATATTAATGTATCTAAATTTGTTATATAGTTACAGTTATATAAACAATGCTATATTATACAATATATATAAATGTTTATTCAATTCTAATATATGAATTTGTAACACCAGCTAAAACAAAACAACCAGAGTCACACAAAATCTGAGGGGGACATCCACCAATTGTATTTCAACGTATTTTACCCCATTACAATATTAATCCAAAAAACAAAACAAAACAAAACATTCATCAGAAAAAATACATCATTGCACTTAACCCCCAAACAGGCATGAGACCAGACTACCCTGCAACCCTCTTCTTACAGGAGTAGACACATTATACACATGAACATTGATGATAGAACCCACAATGTTGATGTCCATATTAAGAGTCCAGTCCTCCTTTTAGAACATGCCTCAAGGAACATCACAAGCATATATCAGTCCAAACCAGTATTCAGGATGAAATTGTCTTTTCTCTTTTCAGTTCTCAAGACTGGTTTCAACACTGGTTGATGATTGGTATAGCCCATACAATCACCCAAGAAAACCCTCTGTATACAAACAAAATTAAAAAATAATCAGACCAAACCTGAAACATTCCTTTATGCATATACACAATCCAACCAACGGAACCAAAAAAAAACAAAAAACACTTACATTGAGCTGAAAGAACAATGATGTTCCTAAAAATAGGGCCCATACAGGGGCTTAAACAGAGATGAGCTCCTAGCCCTGCTACAGCACACCTGGCTACTATCTTACTCACTCTCCTATAAAAGGGTGAGCGCACCTAAAACTCCCCCTAGTGACAGGGAGGAAAATTACCCTAGGGACAGTTTGTACCAAACTGTTACACACCCCCCCACTCAGTAGAAGGTGGAACCGTACCATAAAATCATTTTAATTTTTCAACATGGTAAGTATCACATTGATCAGGATGGTCTACCATTGCAACCACATAGTTTACCTTGTTGAGCTGCATTATAATCTTTGCAGGACCTCTCCACTTAGCAGCTAACTTAGCCATAAATGCATCATCAGCGCGAGACAGAGGATGAGCTTGTATCCACACCAAATCCCCTGGTTGAAAGAACTCCTGTCTCCTGCAGCGGTTGTAGCACTTTTCTTGGCGGGTTTGGGCCCGTTCAACATTTCCCTTAACTCTTTCCAGGAGAGCTTGTGCACGCTCAATGACATCATAAGCCTCTTTATCCGGGTCAGGAGGTCGTTGTGCCAGTCGCTCCAAAGGACACTTGAGTTTACGTCCAAGTGCAATCTCAGCTGGAGTGTAGGCTGTGCTTTCTTGCCATGCAGAATTAACGGCAAAACGAAACTCGGAGATCCACCTGTCCCAGTGCCTATGATTCTCCTTGACAAATGAAGCGATCATGGTTTTAAGAGTTTTGTTGATTCTTTCGGTGAAGTTAGTTTGGGGATGGTAGGATGTGGTAAGTTTCTGGGTCACTCCCCATTTTTTACAGGTGAGGTTTATCAATTGAGAAGTAAATTGAGGACCACGGTCCGAGACCAAGTAAGCAGGTGTCCCCCAGCGAGTAAAGATTTCTCTTATGAGGATCTCAGCAATTAAAGGGGCTTTTGCAGTTCTGATTGGGAATAGTTCAACCCACTTACTGCAGTAGTCCACAATGATACAGATTAGGGATCGACCGATATGCATTTTTCAGGGCCGATGCCGATACCGATTATTACAGATCAAGGAGACCGATAACCGATATTTTGAATGGATATGTGTCTAGTGTAAAAATGAAAATTAATGTCAAAGTTAAGAATAAAAAGGCCTCTGACAAAGACTCTCTTTAAATTATTTTAACACATCTTTAATTCTGAGAACTGTTCATAATAACAACATTAATATTAATAATAACAACAAACATAAAAAGTGCTGGGAGCATCCATCAGCAGCATTCTGTAAACTAATAATTCTGTAATAGTGTTTTTTTTTATTTTTGATGTGTAAAATGTTTGACTGTTTATCACGGCGATACAAACTAGGAAGTATACAGGACAGCGTCATCCAGAAACGTGCAATGTGAGATTATTGACAATTTACGTTATTAGCATAGTGTTACCTTTTCAGCTTCCGCGCACCGAACCGTAGTTGGGAGCGAGCTGTTTCAATACAATAACTTGGCTCGTGGCAGGTAACTTGCATCTAGTGGTCCGGGCTAACAGAGCCGAAGCACAAAACAGTCAAACGTCGGTTGGTTTTGAGCAATGAACTCGGGCTTTATTCCTCAATGGAAACGTTACACATTCGTGGGCATAAAGTGCACTTTGCATGTTAGCAATCCACTGGAGCATTTTTCTGCGTCACCACTTTCACCGTAAAAAAACTCCTAGACTGCACTTCCCGCTATACATTGTTTACACCTTTTCATACCCATCCTGACCCACTACGTCACACACAACATATTTCCCAATCAGCCACCAGGGGGGGGCAGAGATGGCAACAATAGGGTTATTAGTCAAATGAGAGAGCGCGGCCACGGAGATAACTAAATCAGGAATAGGGAGCTCGCGTCGCGTCAGGGCGTCAGAGCTCGCGCTTGATGCCCTTTCAGCTCTTCAAAATTGCATAATGGTAATTCTGAAACTGTATGATAAATTATTTCGCAATCATGTTAGAATAAAGCAATATTTCTCCAAATATGCGCAATTTTTTTTGACTAAGAGCCCTAACGGAACGGACGCTGTTCAGTGAAGCTATGTGAACAACACAAAAAAAAAAACGCAGCAGACGTGAGTGAATTAATTCGTGTTGATAATCTATTCACAATATAACGTTAAGTTGGCCGAATGGTGAGAGAAGTAGGTTTTAGTTTCACTATCTCAGCACTGATGTGATGATCCGTTAAAGCATATCACTGCAATGACGGACATTGACCGGGAATTTACAGTATAATAACTGAACGGGGCTTGTCATCATAAATCGATTATATTTGTATAAGGTGTTTTGCAACTTCGGTGTAGTGATTTATTGCAACTTCAGGAACGTTTACTGCATTCTTACCTTCGAGAGATAACTTATTGATGTGTGATGATGATTACTGAAGCAGCTCCTGTGCTTTCGGTGTGAGAGCGGAACATTTTCCAGCCGCGCCAGCCGTATTGATTGGCCAGGCTCGTGACTCCCAACAAATCAGACGGACGATGGGCGGGGCTTAGTCTAGGCCACAGAGCGGTGCGCTCTGACTGAGGTGGCTGGATCAGTGCCAGATCGCGCATTTCAAAATAAAATGGTTTTATCGGCAAATCGTTTTTGAAAATGGCCGATGCCGATAACAATAAAAATGCTTAATATCGGCGCCGATAATCGGTCGACCCCTAATACAGATACTCATTCTGTTTAAGACTTTTTGGGAATGGCCCCATCAAGTCCATACCAAGCATGTATCCCGGCTCTACAACTGGAGTGGATTGCAAATGTCCTGTCAACTTGGTTATACGAGGCTTGTATTGCTGGCATATTTGGCATCGTTTACAATACTCCCAGGTGTCTTTGCGAATCGTTGGCCAGTACACCACGTTGAGCAATCGCCGCAGAGTCTTCATTCGTCCCAAATGCCCACTTAAGGGATTATCATGTGCATATTGTAGAAACTGCTGTCTTAAAGGAGCTGGTACAACTACTTGCAGGGACTGGTGCTCATGGGGATGGGGTATGCATCTAAACAGATAGCCATTACATATGGTATAGTGAATATGGTTAGGGCCTATAGGTTTAGTTTTAGCAGCATCCCACAAAGGCTTAAGTGAGGTATCAGACTGTTGTTGCTCACCGATCTCTTCCCAGCTAATGGGCAAATCGCTCCCCATTTTCTTGGCTTGGTACATCGCAACTTGAGCAGATGTCTGTTCTTCAGCAATACTTCGAGACAAAGAATCAGGGACAATATTACACCTTCCCTTACGGTGGCGTACGATAAAATCAAATCCTTGCAATCGGATGGCCCATCTAGTAAGACGAGAAGTTGGTCGAGGATGATTTAACACCCAAGTGAGTGCAGAATTATCAGTGACTACTTCAAAATGATGCCCCTCTAAATATTGCCGCCATTTCTCCACAGCCCACACTACAGCAAGACATTCCTTTTCAGCTGCAGCGTAAGATTTTTCAGCACCTTGTAACAGGCGGGATGCATATGCAATTACATGTTCTCCTGCACTAGTTTCTTGAGTTAAGACAGCCCCTTAAGCCTGTGTCACTGGCATCCGTTTGCACAGTAAACGTTTGGTTGAAGTCTGGAGGCATCAACACTGGAGCTTTTTTCAAAGCATCTTTTAAGTCTTCAAAAGACTGCTGGCATTTAGATGTCCACTCCCAGGATGCATTCTTCTTCTTCCATGTAGAGGGGCAGCACGCTCTGCAAAACGGGGAATGAATCTGTGATACCACCCGGCAAGGCCCAAGAACCGCTGCACTTCTTTCACATTCTTGGGGGATGGAGACCTACTAACAGCGTCAACTTTGGCCATTTCAGTTCTGATTCCTTCTCCAGAAATGACATGTCCCAGAAAGGAAAGTGATCTTTTAAGGAAGCTGCACTTTTCTAAGTTAAGGGTCAAACCTGCAGACTTTAGCTTGCCAAACACCTGTTTAAGGTTTTGGAGATGTTCTTGGACA
Source organism: Anabarilius grahami (assembly GCA_003731715.1). Classification (NCBI taxonomy): domain Eukaryota; kingdom Metazoa; phylum Chordata; class Actinopteri; order Cypriniformes; family Xenocyprididae; genus Anabarilius; species Anabarilius grahami. The sequence continues at coordinate 304,653 of RJVU01043840.1, forward strand.
TCCTTAGAGTAAACAACTATATCATCAATGTAGACGAAACAGCACAGGCCAATCAAGTCTTACAACACTGTAAACATCACCCTTTGGAAAGTGGCAGCGGCATTTTTCAGGCCAAACGGTAAATGAAGAAATTCATATTGGCCTTTCTTGGTTATAAAAGCTGTCTTCTGGATACTGCAGTCATCCATACCAACCAGCCAATACCCGCTCCGCAAATTCAAAGTACTGAAGATAGTTGCTCCATACAAGGATTCAAGTATGTCCTGAATCTGAGGCATCGAAAACCCATCTAAATGGGTTTTTGCGTTTAAAGCTCTGTAATCCACACAAAACCTCATACTACCGTCCTTCTTGGGTACCAAAACCACCGGAGCCGCCCACAGAGAAGTGGATGGTCTTACAATACCTCTTGCTATCATGGATGCTACCTCATCATCAATAAATTGCTGTTTACTCACCGGCACAGGGTATGCCTTCTTTCTTACAGGGATTGTATCTGTAGTACCAATCTGATGCTTTATAACCCCTGTATGCCCAAGTGTATCTGTACACACTGTCGGCCAGTTTATCAGCAGACCTTCAAGTTGTTTCTTTTCAGCTCTAGATGCATCAGCCTTCATTGCCAACTCTTTGATTACTGCTACTGGGGAGCTAGATGTCTGTACAAGGGGTAGAGCAAGATAAAGGTTGACCAAGACCACAGCGGGAAGACAATGAAAAGATCTTGCAACATCTTCCTCAGGCAATGAATGTGTGTTAGCACCAAAATCCAGCCTTATTCCTGATGTGAAAAGGAATTCCAGACCCAAAACCATGGGAAATCTCAAGTCCTGATCTTTCATGACAAACAATGTTAAAGGATAATCACATCCATGCAGAGAGCAGCTCCATATGACTTTACCAAGTGCTGACTGTGCTTGACCGTTGGCTAGTATAAAAGTCTGTCCTTGGCTAGTTTGCCAAGTCTCAGTTGCTGACTTCAGTTTTCTCCACAAAGATTCTTGTATCAAAGAGAATGTGCTTCCTGTGTCCAGTATAGCCTTGCACAGTTGATTTTTTATTGATACAGTTAAGGTCAAAGGTCCGGCTTTTTTCTCACCTCTTTCTGCATGAACAGCAATGGGATGGCCCTGGGCTCGCCCGTGTTTGGGTCTGTTTGTTTCATTACCCCTTGGGGCTTGTTCAGCTTGTCGCTGCCTCCAAAAAGCTCTCTCTTCTGCCATGTCACGCTCCACCAATGTACCTACTTTAACCAGCTCATCAACAGATGTCACAGTTCCCCTCAAAATACTGGCAATCCTTGGATTACAATTCCGCAAAGTGTCTTGTAGTATCTCCTTTTCTGTCATAGTGGGTTTCAATCTCAAACACAAAGCCCTATACTGGAAGGCAAATGTTCTAATGCTTTCCTCCACTCATTGTTTTCGATCACGAATTCTCCTTTCTGCCTCAACCTCATGATCTTCAGAGAGGAATGACTGCAAAAAAAAGTGGTTTTAAACTGATTCCAAGTTTTTACCTGAGCTTCAACGGCTACCCACCAATCTTTAGCAGTGTGGGTTAAAACTGATGGGAGTGATGCTAAAATTTCACTGTCATTCATCGCCCAAACAGCTAAATATTCCTCACACTTCTCCAAATAATCAATAGGATCTTCCCCTTCCATGCTTCCAAACCTTGGGAATTCTAGTTTGATAGCAGCTTTATTGGGGAAAAAAATGAGAGCAGCTACCAGAAGTCTGGGCAGCCAACATTGTTGGGACCAGGGGTGTTACAGGAGTAGAGGTAGCTACAGGAGTCGACTGAATTAAAGATTTCAACTTGGCATCTCTTCTTTTCGAACAATCCATTATAGCTTCACCTAATTCCTTTATATTGGACTCAAATTTCTGCTTCACAATGTTACACTCTCTTTTAACCATCTCAGCCAACTTTTCATCTGGTTCAGTTCTTTGTTGCTTCTGCATTTGTCTTAGACTTTCTTGCTGTTTAGCCAGATCTTGTATTTGGCGCTGTAAATCACTTAATTGACCACTTAAGGGTTGGATGGCTCGTTGGACTATTGATTCTGTGTCTTTAACATGCTTTGCCCAATCGACTCCTAGGGTGTCCAACCTAACCTCCAGACGATGGACCTTTGAGGCTATAGCCAAACTAATAAGGCTCTCTTCATCTTCTTCTGCTGGAGGAGGTGGAGGTGGTGGTAGAGGTTCTAATTCTCCATCATTATCATATGTTTCTGCCTCATTATCTGATTCTAAATATAAACTACCCAGTGATTGGATGAGTTCTTGTAGTGGCTCACGTCGAGTGACAAAGGGGCCTGCAGTAAAGTCTGGGTCAAGGCTCGGTACTGACTCATCCTCTACCTCAGCATTAGATGCGGCCATTTTACATTATCTGGAGATGAGAACAACTATCAGCACTTACTATGGTTACATCTATACGAATCGAAATATATAACATTCACAAAACACCATTCAAGGTAAACCCCTAACACAGTTACAATATTATGGCAATAACGCTTGATAAATATCTCCAAAAATCCAACAAGGGTCAAAATACACTAAATCAAGGTGGGTCCCTGTTCGGGCGCCGAATTATGTAACACCAGCTAAAACAAAACAACCAGAGTCACACAAAATCTGAGGGGGACATCCACCAATTGTATTTCAAAGTATTTTACCCCATTACAAAAAAACAAAACAAAACAAAACATTCATCAGAAAAAAATACATCATTGCACTTAACCCCCAAACAGGCATGAGACCAGACTACCCTGCAACCCTCTTCTTACAGGAGTAGACACATTATACACATGAACATTGATGATAGAACCCACAATGTTAATGTCCATATTAAGAGTCCAGTCCTCCTTTTAGAACATGCCTCAAGGAACATCACAAGCATATATCTAGACGGCTGCATATATGAAAAAAAAAAAACACCTAACCCTAAAAAAATTCTAACAAAAGGTTTCTCAGCTGTTTTTTGTAGTATTAGGTGTCCTTAATAACATACTAAAAGTTTACCAAAGTTTGACCACTAGAAAGGTGTAATTTTCGAGATGGCGTCCAAGATGGGCAGGAAGCCCTTAAAATATCCTAACTCCTTCATTATTTGACCTAGCCAAGTAATCTTGGTGTCTAACCCCATGTTTTCTGGGTCTATGAATCCATTGGACTTGTCTAAATTGCACTGACATGATTACATACTTATGGAATAAATAATTTTGTGAGATTACTGTAAGATTCTATCTTTGTTTGGGGTGAACCAGCAATGTAAACGATTTAGCCTATGTCATGTAACTCCTACTCAGTACATGTTTTTGGACACACACCCTTTTTTTGCTAAAACACAGACGTGACATTCAATGTAAAAGTTATTGCACCCAAAAGTAACTTAAATTAGAGTTGTATAACTTTGATCATAAACAACTCTGAATTAGCCCAAACAGAGGCCTGTGTGTGAACCCTCTAAAATGGTCACTCATTTCAATTTGAATAAGGTAATACATATTTAATTCATCCTCTATAGATGTTCTGAGTATAAAAGTGGCATTATACTAAACCCAACAAAACTAAATTCACAATTTTCAACAATTCAGAAGATGGTGGAAGAGAATACTGACATTTGATATTACTTGCCTCATTTAAATGTTGTTGGCAGCACAGTGTATACCATTTTGCGATAACAAAATTCATCCTTGACTTCTTAAAA
>RJVU01043944.1:0-33876 GCA_003731715.1 Anabarilius grahami
GCTCCAACTATAGCCGTCAATTTGTGAATGTCCATGTTTACTTTCTTTGTATTCTTTTCTGGATCTTCTTTGATTTCATATTTCACTGTAAAAGCAAATAACAGTTATAAATCAGTGCTTTAGTAATTGTGAGAGCAGCTGTGGGTTTTGTGGGAAAATACTCACCGTTAAGAACATTTATATGGAAAGTTCCATGTGTCTGCTCACGTTCACGAAATATTTCTACCCTTTTCTCAATCAGTTGATTATCTTGAGGAATGAAGAAATCACCATGATTCGCATCAATTAATATTCCAATAATGGTTCTAATCAAATTATTCTATGGAAAAAAAAAAATCACACCTACTCTTCGAAGGTGTATTACCCATGATCACAGTATGTGCAGCTGCTCAGAGGTGTTTTTGCTCTTCATGGAAATTGATAACAAAAAAAAGTTTTTCCAAGCACAGAAAATATATCAAACAATAAGCAAAATTTGGTATAGTATCAGCCTACCTCGCCTTGGCAGCAGGTTGTTTTTCTACCCTTATACTTTCCTTAATGCAGTTTATGGTGTTGTTTATGAACTTTGAACAATGCTTTACTGAACTAAATTAATATTTAATAATGGGACATAAGGCGCATGCGAGCTCTGGTGGTGTGATCTCGTAGGATCCGGTAGTTGGTTTCGAAAATCCAGATACTTTCTCAAATCTCAGCTATAAAGCTGCAAATACATAAAGATTGCAAAATTCGTGATTTCTGTGTGTGTGTCTGGTTAATTACCATTAAATACATTTTCTTCTGTGTAACGTTCTACTCCATGTAAACATTTTTAACCAACATTGCTTTCAAAACATTGCTTTGTTTGTAGTTTGTTCCAAAAGGTTTATGTATAATTGGAAGTCTTTTTTTATGTAAGAAATCTGGTTCATAATTCAGATGCTAAATTATAATTTTTTTTCAGTTAGCAAATTTCACAGGTTTATGAAATATTCAGCTTAAATATTTGCACACATTTTTATTGCCTTTTCTCATATTTATTTGTTGCACTTCATATTGTCTTTGTACTGAAAAGTTATTTCATCCTTGTGTATAGATGTGCATGTCTTACACAAGATGTAGAAACACTATAAAACAGTTTAAGATGCAGTTTAATCACCCAAGAATGACCAGAGATTTCGCGCCACTAGCAGTTTCCACCTGCCCCGTGAGCGCGTATTTCCGGGACGCAGCACGTTGTATTTCCGGTGGCCACACGAGGCGCTGACAGCAGAGGGCGCTGTGCAATCCACAAAACTAAACCTCACTAGAAAGCACTTTAAACCTATTCATAGTACATTATATCCTAAATAGTTTACATTAAATAAATGCATAAAGAATGAATGCACCAACAAATAGAAATCAACAATATTGACAGTGAATCGAATGAATTTCATCTCTCTGTACTTCATGGATAAACTCTCGCTTATTCCAGAGCCGGAGCTCGTTTATCAGTAAATTGTTGCAGTAGGTGCAAACTCCAGAAATAGAAAATGGCCTGACATTGTTTATGACACACATGTGTTTATGATTTACCAATAAACTGCAATGAAATGCCATTAAATGTCAATATATTTTCCAAAATCTTAGTTTTAGACTTTTAGACTTAGTAACCTATACATAAAATCCTCAACAAACAAAAATTATTTTAGTGAAAAATACATTTTATTTACATAGTATTTACACAGTGCTTGTACAATCATTTAAATCCCATGATGACACACGAGAAACATAATTAAACCTGCTGATGTGTTTAAAACAAACTCCTGAAATGTGTAAAATCCTTCACAGATGATTTAAGAAACATCAGTATGTTTATAAAGTGTTGCTGTTTTCACTAGCTCTGGAGTCCAGATTCTCTTCTTCACACAATCGCTCAGGCAAATCCAAGAACACGACAGGACACAATCCAGCAAACACCTGCTTCCTCAGGTGCACATCTTTAATATAAAGCATATAAAGCTGGACTGTTTGCACTTTTATAGCTTGTAACTTCCAAATTGTATGATTCAAGTGCTTATGATGTACGCTGTGTAGGTTTCTTTAGATAAGAGCGTGAATAAATGTGAGTGTAAATGTACATGGAGAAACTGGCAAGTAAAATCCCTACAATAACACCAAAGATTATTCCCATGCAAGACCCTGAAACTCCATTTTGAGCTCCAGTGACTGAACCAATAAGTGCTCCAACTACAGCCATCAATATCACTACAAACTGTGTGACGTCCATGTAGATTTTCGGAGTGTCTTCTAAAGGCGCATGTTTGTCAGCCTCTGTGCTTTCTTTCTTCTCCCCAGAATCTCCTTTATCTTTATTCACTGCAAGAAAACAACATTAATAAATCAGTGCTTTATTAAAGGATTCAAATAAAATTCAAATAAAAATTTCCTGATAATTTACTCACCCCCATGTCATCCAAGATGTTCATGTCTTTCTTTCTTCAGTCGAAAAGAAATGAAGGTTTTTGATGAAAACATTCCAGGGTTTTTCTCCTTATAGTGGACTTCAATGGCCTCCAAATGGTTGAAGGTCCAAATGTCAGTTTCAGTGCAGCTTCAAAGGGCTTTAAACGATACCAGACGAGGAATAACGGTCTTATCTAGAGAAACGATTGGTCATTTTCTAAAAAATACAACTGTATATGCTTTATAAACACAAAATATCGCCTTGCACGTGCTTCCGCTTTCCGTATTCTTCAAAAAGCTTACGCTGTATGTCCTACTCCTTTCCTATTCTACTTACGGAAAAAAACGAAACTGGTGCCGCGCTTGTTCCGTAAGTAGAATAGGGAAGGCATCGGACATACGCCGTAAGCTTTTTGAAGAATACGGAAAGCGGAAGCACTTGCAAGGCGATATTATGTGTTTATAAAGCATATGCAGTTGTATTTTTTAGAAAATGGTCGATGGTTTCTCTAGATAAGACTCTTATTCCTCGTCTGGGATCGTTTAAAGCGCTTTGAAGCTGCACTGAAACTGACATTTGGACCTTCAACCGTCTGGAGGCCATTGAAGTCCACTATAAGGAGAATAATCCTGGAATGTTTTCCTCAAAAACCTTCATTTCTTTTCGACTGAAGAAATTAAAACATGAACATCTTGAATGACATGGGGGTGAGTAAATTATCAGGAAAATTTTATTTAAAAGTGGACTAATCCTTTAAGTGTGAGAGCAGCTTTTGTGAGATTATACTCACAGGATGGAGGACTGTCCAAACTTCCACGTCTGTGTCCGATCTTTCTCTCACCAGACGCTTTTGTCTTGCGCTGAATCAGTTCAGTTTGTGGTATTAAGAAATAACCACGATTCTCCATCACCAGGACAGCTATCTTATTTAAAAGCTCATGGATCTGAGTGGGAGATTCCCAAGTGTTCTTCTTAAGAACATGGGATCGTCCTCCACACTTTTCCAGGATTTTCTCTGAGCTGCGAATGTACTCTTTGATTTGTGGTTCCTCCACACCTTCATCACAAGCAAACAGCAGGATAGTGTGTTTCCAGACGCGCTCCGACAGCAACTCCATGTGCATCTGTGCTGCTGTAATGTCACTTAAAGAAGGTTCTTCAGAGATCTTCACAGGAATGACCAGAAGAAAAACATGAGGTCCTGGAGGACAAAGTAACACGCTTCTTTCAACTTCTCTTTTTTTGATGCTTTTTGTTTTGTTTTTTGTTTGCTTTGAGACTTTATCCCATCCTGGTGCTTCAACAACACTGATCCTCCTTCCTTCATGTTCACGCTGATGTAACGTACAGAGACCAACTTTCTCTCCTGTCGGATTCTCACAGCTCAGCACTGATTTTACCACTTTATTCTTTTCATCTCCAGCATTTCCTATAATCACAATTCTGAGCTCTGACTGTACAGAGGAGCCTCCTTTAAAGAGCAAACATGCATCAAATTAATATAGAGAGATGAATATTATTCCATATCAAATTATTTCACTGTTAGAAAACACAAAAATTCACCTACCCTGAGAAGGTTTAGCAGCCATGATCACAGCATGTGCAGGTGTTTTTGCTCTTCATGGAAGCTGATGACAACGAATAGTCAGTTCACTGAACGCCCACAGCTATTTGATCTTGTTTTAAAACATTACGTTATGCCTAATCATCACAGAATATGTAACATTAATTTTGTAGCACTATACCTATTTGTGGAATGATTTTATGTGAAAAGATGTGTAGGGAAGGTGAATGCGATAACAACTGCTCAGATACATTTACCATTGCAAAGTAGTAAAAGGTACATGTTTATTATTGTTCACTCAATTGCAGTCATTAAATGTAAATGTAAAATTTAAAGTCTGAATCTTTTCACACATGGCTTATATTTACAATATTCTTTGCTTCTGACATAATCGTTATAACAAACAAAACACAGAAAACATATCAAACATAAATCAAAATTTGATATTGTATCAGCCTATACCTCACATTGCTAGTTGACTGTTTTTCTGTTCCTTCCGTATAAACTTTATTTATGGTGTTTATGAACTTTGAACACCCAGTTGAATTAATAGTTAATGATAGTTGGCTCTATATGTCGCAAGCGCACTGGTGTGTGATCAGTCAGGGGCGTTAACTGGCGTTATAGAGTACTTGAATACTTTAAGTTATTAATTGTTGACTGGTAGTTGGTTATATGCAAAAGGTAGAGAAAAATATCAAATATTGTGTTGTGTATTGATATATGATATACGTACTGTTTTTATGATGTAGGTTTTTGGAATTGAAATGTTTTTACTTTTATTTCATTTTATATGTTGTATGTTATATGTGTTATGTCTTGATGTGGCAGCAGTTTCCCTAATCTAAAACAAATTTCTCCTAAGGGAGACAATAAATGCTACCTTGACCTTGATATCAAATACACAAACAGATTGAAAAAGAAAACCCATAATGATTGCAAAATTATGGATTTCTGTTGTCTGGTTATTGACATGAAATACTACAATACATCATACTCAGTATAAACTATTTTAAATGGCATTTTGCTCTTTGTGCTTTAATTATAATGCAGCTTGAGCTTTTATGAGCTCTATTAGCCTAATTTAAAGGGTCAGTTCACCCAAAAATGAAAATAATGTCATTAATTACTCACCCTCATGTCGTTCCACACCTGTAAGACCTTCATTCATCTTCAGAACACAAATTAAGATATTTTTGATAAAATCCAATGGCTCAGTGAGGCCTGCATTGACAGCAAGATAATTAACACTTTCAAATGCTCAGAAAGATACTAAAAACGTATTTAAAACAGTTCATGTGACTACAGTGGTTCAAACTTAATGTTATGAAGCGACGAGAATACTTTTTGTGTGGCAAAAAAAACCAAAATAACAACTTTATTCAACAATATCTAGTGATGGGCGATTTCAAAACACTGCTTCATGAAGCTTCAAAGATTTACAAATATTTTGTTTCAAATCAGTGGTTCGGAGCGTGTATCAAACTGCCAAAGTCACGCCCCCCAGTGGTGAACCATTGAAATTCCGAAACACTTCTGACATAACAAAGCCTCGTTTACTGAAATCACGTGATTTTGGCAGTTTGATACACACTCCGAACCACTGATTTGAAACAAAAGATTCGTAAAGCTTCATGAAGCAGTGTTTTGAAATCATCCATCACTAGATATTGTTGAATAAAGTCGTTTTTTTTGTTTTTTTTGGTGCACAAAAAGTATTCTCGTTGCTTCATAACATTAAGGTTGAACCACTGCAGTCACATGAACTGTTTTAAATATGTCTTTAGTAGCTTTCTGGGCATCTGAAAGTGTTAATTATCTTGCTGTCAATGGAGGCCTCACTGAGCCATCGGATTTCATCAAAAATATCTTAATTTGTGTTCCGAATATGAATGAAGGTCTTACGGGTGTTGAATGACATGAGGGTGAGTAATTAATGACAGAATTTTCATTTTAGGATGAACTAAGGATCATACAGCATGGTACTTTTTAAAAAGGCAAGGAGGAGATTGAAATTGATGGGAAAAAAATATGAAAAGAAATTATTACAACACCTAAAATGTACATTTTCCCCATATATAACATGCATCAACTACAGCTGTAACTTTATTTTACATTAATACATTTGGTATCATGACACTTCAAAGTGACTTGCAGTACAAGAGACACATTCATTCAGTTCATACATTCTCAATCACATTGGCATTGCTAACGTCACGCTGTACTGATACAGGAATGTCTCGTTTAAATAGTAAACCACAAAACTTCATATTGTCTGTAAGTAAACATCTATATCATCAGCAATTAGACACATATGTTCAGTCTATTGTAGTTGCCCTACACAGACATACTGTATGGCCTTAAACAGCTCAACAGCACACACTGTTTAGGGTCACGATTCCTTGATTAAATTTGAGTACTTTATTTTAAACAACACACAAAATCACTATTACGTTTGTGATGTTCGTGGGTCAATTTGACCTGCATAATTTTTATGTTCTAAGGCAACTGTACAGACCCAAAATAATCACATTCCTTGGATATATTTTATTTTAGTTTAGATTATGAAGCTAAAAAAAATAAGCTTTTCCCCAGATGATAAAAATTAGCTATCAATTATTTTTTCAATCTATCTGAAATACAAAGACCTTTGTTGTTTTTCTTGAAATTTTGTGACTTTTTCTCATTTAGGGTCATGAACGTGCATGCAAAAAGTTTCAACACGCTGATGTGTTGTGAAATGTGCATGCAGAAATTTTATTCAATCTTAATGTTCGTGGGTCAATTTGTACGGAAGAGGATTAGGGCCAAGCAATAATAAAAAAAATAAAAACCATCTCGAGAAAAAACTCGTTAAATTTCGAGAAAAAAGTCGAGATAAAATGTTGAGAATAAACTCTTAAGAATCTGACTGTACAGAGGAGCCTATGGAACAAAATCAAAAGGCAAATTATTTGTCATGTAACAAAATAACAAAACATGGTATTGAAGCACACAAAGACGAGGAATAATACTAGGAGATAGACTTTAATAACAATACTCTGGAAACAGGACTTATAAGCATGAACAAACAAAGGGAACTAATGAGATAATTAACGAACAACAGGTGAACAGAATGATCAATCAAAGAGAAAGGGGTCAAACAGGACAGAACCAAAAACACAAAGGAAACACAGAAAACAGCATACACGTTACATTACTGGTCCATAATGCTATTTTATCAAAATATTTCTTTGTTGGAAAAACAAGAGAAGATTCACTCACCCTGAAGTGATGCCATGATCACAGTTTAGCTGCTCAAAGATGCTTTCACTACACGTTCAAAATTTCAAGTTCATTGAAACTAAAAAATGACCACAAAGAAAGAAACATAAACTCATTATGTTCTTATATCATTATAATTATTTACAGTGAAGATTATTTAAAACAGGCTACTGAATTTTCATTTAATACTTACTATTTTGACCAGCTGCTTCACTGAACAATTCCTATAATCACAGAAGACAGATCACAGGCATAAATGTCCAAGCGTGTGGAAGGTGAACATTATTGATCAGAATAATTTAAAATTGCACAGTAGTGAAGGTATATTTTGATAGTTTATTAGCACTGGGTTCACCTAAGTGCTAATAAACCTACATTTTAAAAACGTCTTAGCACTTAGCATTGCTCTGTTATGTTGCTAATCTCAACCCTCTCACACATTAAATATATTTCTAATGTTTTCTCGAAAAATATTTTTCAAAAATATATTGAAAGAATTTCCAATAAAAGAAAAAGACAGAAAAACATCCATTTGAAAGTATTGCATCATCATTCTCCCATTTCAGGTTCAAGTGAACCTCTGCTGAATAAATGCTGAATGCAACAGCAGGAGACCATTAAAAGCTTTATTTTCAATTTGTAAAAGCAATCAAAGGAAACATGAAATCAAAAATGTATCAAAACAATGCTTAATTTATCATGAGCTATCAAATTACCTTGCAATGCTCATTGTTTTTTCTTCACTTCCGTATATAAAATACTTTCACTTTAACTCTTTATGATGCCACCAGGTAACTCAGGTACACACATGCTTTTCAAAATGTTGTGGCAGCTAAAAAAGGAGTCAACTTTAGCCTACAGGTGTTAGGTCTGTTTATTCTAAGCTCACACACTGCATCTTCAATGTGTGCTAAACATGTTTGTGCTGTTCTTGTTGCATTTACACGGCTTTAACCAGCAGATGTCCTCAGCATGCTATGTTTCGAGAGAATAGCTAGTGTAATCAATCTAATAAAAACATACGCCTAGTCTTTTTCACTGCAACTTTAAAGTAAGCAATCTTGTTGAAACTAGTGCTGGATATCTGTGCATCCATTTACTAGCCTGGCATAATGATCTCATCGTTAATACTTCTCACCATTTATTCCGAGGGTATGACCGATTGTTTTCCATATATCCATTTTCTTAAATTATCCTTGAAAAGGGTGTTTGACTTGTCAAACAGTGGGGGACTTCGACGATTAACTTCAATGTCGTCTGCCATTTTAAATGTGTGAGTGCTTAAATTAGAATGGATTCTGATTGGCTGTCAGTGTTTAATCATTCAACAGCTTCGCAGGCAGGAGATGGCCATCCAGCAGTCTCTCGGCATGTGGTGCCCAGACTATCTATCTACCTATCTATCTATCTATCTGGCTGGCTTCTTTTTACTACTTGAATGTATTTGCATGTGTGCATGCAGTTTTTTAGCTATACGTTTATGAATTCACAGCAATGAATATTCATTGCTAATAAGTAAAAATCAAAGTTATTTGTTTATGTGTATTTTGTTTGTAGGTTAGTCCTCGCCTCGTTATTCTTGGAACATTTTGTCTGGGCTCTTTTATCTGGAATTTCTCCACTGCCCTCTACTGGGCATTCTGAGGTTGTAACTTGTAACTTTTGTAGTTAAAGGTGCTAAAGAGGTTCTTTTTGTCGACTGAGTTTTTGAAATGAGCGCATGGGTAAGAACAACCCGCCTCCTTCACAGCTCATTTAGAGGGAACGCCTCCCAAAACTCGTGCACGAGAGTGTTTAACACCGGTATTCGCTGTGTTATTAAGCCGGGCACACATTTAACGATTGAGCTCAACATACAGCAATTGTTTCCTGCTTCTGAAGCAGATTTATATACTTTCACATGGAATTTGAACACCGACTGTAATCGCATAAAAAGTCATAAGTATCAATTTACATTCATAATCGTCCTTACAATCGTTAAGTGTGTGCGCGACTTAAAGCCGCGCACACACTTAGTGGATTCATTATGTCGGACTCACCGCAGGTAACTCATAATCTGCAGTTGTTACTCCTGTCTCCTCACAAAAACATTGCATGCGGCGCCTGTGGAGTGTGGAAAGTTACTGGAGCGCGCAGCCGCACGTCTCTCACAAGGATCGTCATGGCAGTGATTGACAAGCCAGAGGGCCAATCGTTTACGCGATGATCGCGTAAACCTTTAAGACATTTTGTAAATTAACATTATTTTCATGCATTGACATGGAAAATGAAATCATGAAATGACATGCAAATGGACAAACCCAGCGACTGGGTTAAATGTATGCTGCTGGGTAGTTTTATTTAACTCAACTATTGATTAAAATTTACTGTATATATTGTTTAAAATAAACCCAAAATATGACCCAACAGCTGGGTTTGTCCATTTTCAACCCAACTTGGGTTGTTTTTAACCCAGCATTTTTTAGATTGTAGTATATGTACACTGCTCAAAAAAATTAAAGGAACACTTTGAAAACACATCAGATCTCAATGTGGAAAAATATCATGCTGGGTGTCTTTACTGATATGGACTGGGTAATGTGTTAGGAATGAAAAGATGCCACATCATTTGATGGAAACGAAAATTATCAACCCACAGAAGACTGAATTCAGCCCAAAAATCAAAGTGAAAAAATTATGCAGCAGGCTAGTCCATTTTGCTGAAATTTCAGTGTGTACTACCACTGCCCTCACCATTTTCCTGCAACCTCGTCTTCTCAGTGATCTGTGTTCAATAAACTCTGTTTCTATTTGACCTACCTGTCTGCCCTCTTCTGTTGTGTGACAGGTATTTTATACTACACTATATACTACAGTTTACTGTAGTAAAAACTAAAGTATACTACGGTATTTATTACAGTTTATCAGTTCACTATAGTTAATACTATAGTATGTTGTAGCATTCATTAACAGAGTGTTGTAAATACTATAATATATACAGTATACTACAATTTACTATAGTATGGTTCAAAATCACTATAGTATTTACTATAAATTACTATAGTATTTTTTCACCTACCCATTAAGACTGAATGGGCAGGCGAACTCATGAATTATATTGGATGATGTACATACAGTACCTCATAAATCTATTTATACAGAGTTCTTAATTTGAGACACATTAATTACTGTTTCATAGCCACTCCATGCTGAATTAATTTTATCATACAAGATGCTATACTTAAAGACTGATGAATTACACTGAAAAAAAAATACACTACCATTCAAAAGTTTGTTTAAAAACAAGAATACTTTTATTCAGCAAGGACACATAAAACTGATAAAAAAGTGACATTGACCACATTTATAATGTTACAAAAGATTCCTATTTCAAGTAAATGCTTTTCTTTCAAACTTTCTATTCATCAAAGAATCCTGAAATAATGTATCTGTTTCCACAAAAATATAAAGCAGTACAACTTAACATTAACAGAGAGTCTAAGATTATCAAGCATTACATTGAAACTAAATACATTTATAAAGCTGTTCAGCCCAGTTGCAGAGTTGATCCAGTTCAGATACTTTATTTATTCGCTATTCCACTTATTCTCCTATTTCACTGGAAATAGGAGAGCATTACCCACTAATATTAATGCTACAGAATAGGTCATACTTACAGTTATTTTCAAGGCTGAATTATTAGATTTCTATCAAGAGAATTTTTATATGACAAATGTCACATTTGTTCAGCTGATTTACATATTTTCCCATCACTTTCATTAGTCATCATTTCAAACTCTTACAGACTTTAGATTGTTTACCTGAATCAAATTATTATCTCAACATCTGTGAATAACTATTGAAAAAAAAACTTGTTTTCCCAAATACGTACATAAATTAGCATTATAGTGCTTAAAATAATATGCTAAACACACAAACATAGACAATATTCTCTATATATCTGGCTAACAGATGATTTAATGGTTGTCATAGCACAAGCTCTTCTCAGGTCCCTGTAAAGTGCTTTCATATAACTAACCTCAGAAATGATCCAATTTGTGAAGCAGCAGAGAAAACAAAAAGATAGAAGAAATATTTCTGCATATCACTTTTAAAAACAGTTTAAAATGGAAAATAACCTTGACTGTATGACAACCAGTGATGAAAACAGGTTAACTTTCTTTCCTGATCATTCAGAAGTACAAACTCAAACTATTCAGTGACGACAAATACACCTGCTGCATCACATCCGTATCTTTGTATGGAACTTCATATCTCTAGTCATGGGCTCTAAATGATGCCGTACACAACACTCCCTCTCTAGTTTATTCACTATGAAAAAATTAGCTGTTTAACCTGTGTTTTTGTTGTTTCTCACACAAGATTTAATCTGACACAGAGACAGTGAAGAAAGAGGAGAAACCCCAAACCCAGCATATTCAGGTTTAGTGAACATACATAAATGTGTTTTTTCTCAAAACGTACTGGCCAGCCAGTTCACAAACACTCATACTCTTTTTGAGGCGGTTCAGATTTCAGGAAGTTTTGTTAAATCCAAATTCAGTTTCTATTTGTTTTCTTCCTGCTGATTGTTTTATATGCGAGTGATATTTCAGCCAACTTGTAACTCCATTCGGCCTATACAGAATGTAATGATCCTCATCAAATCTCTCTGGATGATGATGATGATAGAACTGATCCTCTTTCACATGTTTGACCTTATGTTATACCAGACAGAATGAGAAGAGTGTTTGCTGTGTTTGGATCCAGTGTGAGGTCACAGAGATGTTAACCTAAGAATAGAGAACATTTAACATTACAAAACAACAGATCTACAGTGTCATAGTCATATGGTAATCTTGAACTCTTTCTGATGATTCCTACTACAAAAACAAATGCTTAGTTATCTTAATGGAGGACATACTATATCATTTTATTGTTTTTATAAAAAGCTAATATTACCCATAATTGTCACCCAAAAACCAACCCTATACCCATAAATGGAAACTTGTTGCATTTTAGAAATTTTTTTTTTTCATTTAATCAAATTAATTTATAAATTCAAATGAAGATGTCCACAAAAGGAGGTTTTGTTAGATTAAACTCACTTCAGGGGACAAATCTGTACCCACAATATAGACAAGTAAACCTACCCACACAAACATAATCATCCTATATTTTACTAATCTTCGATTCACACAACCACAAGTTTACCTATCTGACTAAATAACGGCAAAACATAGGTGTCTATAGTTCATAGATAAAGCTAATTAAAGGCACAATATGTAGGATTTTTGGATTAAAATATCCAAAAACCACTAGAACAGTGTTATATATTTTGTTGACTTGTGTACGTACATTATCCCAAATCTTTCCATGAATGTTTAAATCCAGAGAAATAAGCCATTTTTAACCAGGACATGGACATGTCTGACATGCCCGGACATGCCCACGTTACCCTCAATTTCCAATTTTATTTTGTTGAAATCATGGAAACTCGAAAGACGCTTCAATATATGATGTTTTATTAGACAAAGGAACAAAATTTATTAAAGGTTAAATTTATTGACAGAAAACAAATTATTGTTATATAGCTCAACACGTTTAGTCTTATTTTTTAAATCTAGTTTTCTTGATTTTCCATGTGTACCATGCTTTTACCATGCCTCAGAGAAGTAGGTTACAAAGCACAATTAGATTCAGCTTTATTTTTAGAAACATAAATATGTACAGCATTTCCTCCATCATACAGTATGTTTGTGTTCAATTGCATGCCATTTATCAGCACAAGCATCCAGCGCTTATTAATATGATATTCTAAAATCAACTTAGCTTACTGCAGTGTGCAACAAGTGTCTCACAGCATTCCCCCGGCAGCAACTCACTCAAGTGTATCTTATATGATAAAACAGCGCTGCGTTACCTCATACGCTTGACCGGAAAAAGGCGCCGTCGACTGCGGCATAATAAAATTTCTCAGTTCTTTTTCTGTCTTTGTTTGATATTGTTGTGTTGTTCTGTAAAAATTTAGCTTGTTCCAGTTTCATGAGTATATTGCCATTTTGTTTTATTGAAAGTATTGCTGCACTTACATCCTGACTTCTATTATCCTTGCCTGCAAACAACGCTGACAATTGCATGAGCAAGAGTGAGAAAAATAACAAGAGGTATCTCAATGGTCAGAGACGTCTGTCTAATGCTTGCTTGTAAGAAATAGTGCAGACGGATGAAAAAAAAACCTTGTGTGAGACCCCAGAAGTGTGTTAGCTTGTCAAAATGATCACTTGACAATGTAGCTGCAGAAAAGGATCAAGTGTCAAAACATGGAAGCACCTCAGATATATGGGTGTATTTTGGTTTTAAACACTATGAATAAACTCAAAAGTGCCATGTAAAACCTGTACAGTGAATTATGCCTTGCTACCCAGGGAGTGAATATTACGAACTATCAGTTCAAGCACAAGCTGCATGGTTATATCTGGTTATAACTTCTTCCCAAACCAGCACCAAAGAAACAATCCATTGATTTTCGGCCAACTAAAACCTTTCTAATCCCTTTGTTAAATTAGTAGATAGTTCAGCCAAATGTTAAAATATTCACCTAAATATCATAATTTCTCACCAAAAACCTGCAGGACTTTCTTCTGCTAAACACGAAAAATATTTTGAAGAATGTTTCACTGAGAAGAAAATATATTTTATATTTCAAAGAAAAAAGAAAGTCATACAGGCTTGGAATGACTTGAAGGTGAGTAAATGATGACAGAATTTTCATTTTGGCAGAACTATCCCTTTAAAATGCCTATTAATTGAGAATGATAAACAGCTAAATAAATATATAATCTTTCCCTCCATATCCTGCAGCTCTACAGCCCCTTTTGAGTGACATTTCACTGTACACTTGTAGATGGTAAGATTAAAATAAAAATACAGAAATTCACAGTACAAAAATATTCTTACTTCTGAAATCCACTTTGTTCAGTGAGCAGTTTGGATCATTCAGTAGATCAGTAAGCATCTTGACTCCTGATTCTCCCAGGTAATTGTAGCGCAGATCCAGCTCTCTCAGGTGTGAGGGGTTTGATCGCAGAGCTGAAGCCAGGAAATGGCAGTCTTTATCTGTCACCTCACAGCCAGATAATCTACAAATACACACAGAAGCAATGAAGATGTCTTTGACATTAGAACTTACAATAAATGCATGTTAATGTTTTTTACCAGAATGAGGTAATTAAATGTGTAGCTGCTAGTTTTAAACTGCATTTAATGTAAGTTATAGATTATTAATAATACATTTAGATTTCCAATTCCTATTTATTTTTTTGGTCTTGCAATATGATGTATATCACAATTGTAAAAGTAAATATTGAAAATGACTGGCTGATTCAGTCATTATCTTTAATTTCAAACTCATTATTAAGATAGTTAAATTCAATAATGTGTTCATTTGTGTAATCATATCTTATTTGTATCAACAAACAAACGCATTTGAATCTCAAACCCCAGTATCTTCAGCTGACAGTTTGGACACTTCAGTCCATCAGAGAGCAGCTCCACTCCTGAATCCTGCAGGCCATTAAGACTCATGTCCAGCTCTATGAGAAGGCAGTTTGATGATTGTAGAACTGATGCCACAATTTTACAGCACTGACCAGTGAGTTTACAGCCTGCCAATCTGAAGAGAATTTAAAAAATGAATAATTACACATCCATATTAATACTGATATTAGTGATAAAAGTGTAATATCTTTCATTTCATAAACTACAAGTTCCCTTTAAAGGAGAATATGGTTCTGATCACCATTTGATTTATACAGCCATCTACCAGATACTGAGGATCATAAGCAAATAGATTTGGATCTCCTGATGGAAATAATTGTGCTTGAGTAAGTTTGGTTATTAGGTTCTGAGTAAATAAAATGCTGCACCAGCAGCACCTTAAATTGTGCTGTTGACACTTGACATGTTTTCTGCACAACAATATTCTTCTTTCCTTTTTTTAGAGACTCTTATACATACATATATAAAATTCATGCTTTAAAGAACCTACTAAAATTAAATATATAGTCAATTTATAATGCTTTAATATATTGAATGAATGAATCTCAAACCTCAGTTTGTTCATCTGACAGTTTGGGCTCTTCAGTCCATCAGATAGTAGCTTCACTCCTGATTCCTGCAAGTCATTGTCACTCATGTCCAGCTCTATCAGACGGGAGTTTGATGATTTTAGAACTAATGCCACAGTTTCACAGCACTGCCCAGTGAGTTTACAGCCAGCCAAACTGAACAGAATAAGAAAAAAATTGAATAATTACACATCCTTTTAATATATACTGATAAATGTGGAATCTCTCAGATTTCATAAACTGCAAGTTCTGATAAGTTGACTGTACAGCCATCTACCAGATACTGAGAATCATAAGCAAATAGATTTGTTTCTCCTAAAGGAAATAGTCGGAAAAAACTGTGTCATGATTGGACGGCACCAAGTTGGGGATCATAAGCAAATAGAAATACAAAAAAATACACCAATCATAAGCAAAACTTTTGCCAGTGACTCTGCTACCACTGTGCGTCAGAACGTTTGTGTTAAATGTGTTTATTTTGTTTATTTATTTAGTTTAATTCTGGATTTTTAGCGTGATCGATCCCTGTTGACATGATTATGGTTTCACTTAACAACTGCACCTTTGTATGCCTTTTGTGGCTGTGGACATTGATTGTTTGGAATGCCGCACAAACACTCCAGGTGATGAGAGAGTGTCCAGGTCTGAAATCATCGGCGGGGATATAAACCTGTTCTACCCTCGGTTATTATGGGGAATGTCCACTCTCTGGTCAACAAGGCGGATGAGTTGACAGTCTGCTTGAAGTTCGATCGCATGTTCCGGCAGACCAGTTTAATCTGTTTTTCTGAGACGTGGCTGTCGGACAGGATACCTGATTCTCATGTGGATATTGAAGGTTTCACACTTCATAGGATGGTCAGAGAGCAAGCATGCACGGGTAAGAAGCAAGGTGGAGGTGTCTGCCTGTATGTGAATGACCGGTGGTGTAATACTCAACATGTTACAGTAAAAGAGAGAGTTTGTGACCCGAACAATGAGCTCATTGCAGTGAGCTGTCGACCTTACTATCTACCCAGGGAGTTTTCCCATGTCATTGTTATGGTGGTGTATATTCCTCCATCGGGTAATGGAGGAGATAGTGATTTGGACTGTATTTCTGACAAAGTGACTTGTTATATTAATTATTGTGTTGAGTCTTTAATTCCTAGTAAACAAATCAAAATATTTCCCAATGGTAAACCATGGGTTACCAGAGAAGTTAAAGCTGCTATTAATAAGAAGAAAGCTGCTTTTTATAGTGGTGATAAAGAAAAGATTAAAGATGCTCAAAGAGAGCTGAAAGTCATTATCAGACAGGGCAAACAAAAATATAAGGAAAGGGTTGAAGGAAATATGTCCTTTACCAACACAAGAGGGCTATGGAATGGTATGAAGTCTATTACTGGATATGGGACCAGTAATCCCAGTTTATGTCAATTGGGTATACAGGCTAATGATGCCAATGCTTTTTTTGCCAGGTTTGATGAATTTGATTTTGCTTCTCTACATGAGAATGTTCTTTCTAATCTTAGCAGAACAGCTTTGAGAATTGTAGCCCAGCTATTAATCTTAAAATTGAAGAGGTTCATCAGCAGTTAAGGCATATTAAATCTAATAAGGCAGCAGGCCCTGATGGTGTCTATCCATGCACCCTTAAAGTGTGGGCTGACCAGCTATGCTCCGTCCTTCATTCATTGTTTTATTTGTCTCTGTCCTCTGCTAAGTTCCCAGTTATGTGGAAAACATCTTGCCTTTTAACTAATACTGGAGCACCTCAGGGCAAAGTCTTAGCTCTCTTTTTATTCACACATTATACTGCTGACTATAGGCATAGTCAGCATCCTGTTGGATACAAAAATTCTCTGATGATACTGCCTTAGTGGGCTTACTTAATCAGGGTGATGATTTTGCTTACAGAAGGGAGGCTCAGTCTTTTTTCAGCTGGTGTGAGTCTAACTTTTTAAAACTGAATGTAGAGAAGACTAAAGAACTTGTGATCGATTTTAGAAAGAAAAAAGAGAAGGTCCTTCCAGTCACAATTAATGGTAAGTTGATCTAAATTGTGCAGTCATATAAATTCTTAGGCATTCACTTAGATGAAAAATTGAATTGGAAAGAGAATACTAATGTCCTAATGAAGAAGGCCCAGTCGAGACTTTTCTTTTTGAGGAAACTTAGATCATTTAACGTCAGCACAAAGTTTTTAGCAGTTTTTTTTATCAAGGGATTTTAGCTAGTGTTCTTTTTTATGCTGTACTTTGCTGGGGGGGTTGCAGCATACCTGTTGAGGACAAAAATAGAATAAATAAGCTGATCAAGAGGGCTGGTTCGATTATTGGTCTTACTCCAGACTTACTAGAGGTCATTGTGGAGAAGAGGACAAGGTCAAAATTAAAAATCGTTTTGCTTTTTGAAGGCCATCCACTACACAACATTTTTAAGGGACTTAGAAGCTCTTTCAGTGAGTGATTGATAATGCCTCAGTGCTCTAGTGAACGAATGAGAAAGTCTTTTTTCCCTGCAGCGGTCAGATATTTTAATGAACACTGTTAATTTTTTCTCAATTGTGGAACTGTATCATGTCTCACTGGTTCTTAACCCTCTGGGGTCTGAGGATTTTTGGGGCCCTGGAGAAGTTTTGACATGCCCTGACATTTGTGCTTTTTTCAGTTGTTCACAAACATATTAACGACACAAGTGTCATTACACTGTATTCAGCACAAACTAGGCTACCATAATATGTGAGGAACATGTATGTACATGTTTGTATTTTTGAAGGAATAACGTTTATGCGTGGTTATTGAAAAAACAAAAAACTTAAGTCACTGAAATAAGGCCAAAAAAAGTATATTAAATCTGTGTTCATAAGATCTCTGAGTATTGGAGGTTGTAGACTAGAGTTTTTGCTCAGAATTATGTAAAAATTATGCTGCCTACTCCTTCATATAAAACAATATATTGATTTAGTTTTTGTAAGACACTTTTTGTCAAGAAACACAGTATGCATGGAGGCATGAGTCATCATGAATAATGGCTCATTTACACCTGAGAAGACAAAATAATTGAATAGTAATGAGCTGAAATGACTTGCATATTAATGAGCTCTTTCAGTCAGGTAGGCTGTGAAAAAAACCCTCTGTAATCATGTCTCAGCTCCATTTAAAATAATGGTATTCTATTATATTCTTTAAAATATAATGTATTTCTGTGATGCAAAGTGTCTGAACAATTATGTTACCTCTATGGCATTTCATATAGGCTTTTAGCTTAAAAGCATGCACATTTGGAGAAATATTGATGATTCTTATATGTTTATGTCAAATTTCTATACAGAGGAGTAATATTTATTCTATATTTATTCTCATCACTATGAGTGCTGGATACTGTGTTTTCAATTCATACTTGCAGCCGGAGGGCGCTCTGTACACCTTTAGTCCACAAATTATTCTAAAGAAGAAGAGGACATTTCAGGAATGGTGTTTTCAATTCATACTTGCAGCCGGAGGGCGCTCTGTACACCTTTAGTCCACAAATCCATATAAAGAAGAAGAAGAACCAGGAACTAACTGCATGTCTTCTAGAGCTCGCTAACCATGGCTTTAACATCCAGATAAACACTTTTCAAGATAATAAATACACGATTGAAACTATGTCTGCATGTATTGACTGAATTTGCGTCTGAATATCGCTCCCTCCGTGAGCGTGGCCGCATTAGTGGGTAATGAGCTGAATCACAGACTTCTGACATGGCTCTATTTCATACAGATTACATAAACACAGAATATTTGTTTTCGATTCAACTTGCATGATTTAAAACCTGACATTTCAACGTTTCTTTAGACGTAAGTCAAATTTTTTTGTCATTAGAATTCACTAAGTTACAGTTNGACTTACTAGAGGTCATTGTGGAGAAGAGGACAAGGTCAAAATTAAAAATCGTTTTGCTTTTTGAAGGCCATCCACTACACAACATTTTTAAAGGACTTAGAAGCTCTTTCAGTGAGTGATTGATAATGCCTCAGTGCTCTAGTGAACGAATGAGAAAGTCTTTTGTCCCTGCAGCGGTCAGATATTTTAATGAACACTGTTAATTTTTTCTCAATTGTGGAACTGTATCATGTCTCACTGGTTCTTAACCCTCTGGGGTCTGAGGATTTTTGGGGCCCTGGAGAAGTTTTGACATGCCCTGACATTTGTGCTTTTTTCAGTTGTTCATAAACATATTAACGACACAAGTGTCATTACACTGTATTCAGCACAAACTAGGCTACCATAATATGTGAGGAACATGTATGTACATGTTTGTATTTTTGAAGGAATAACGTTTATGCGTGGTTATTGAAAAAACAAAAAACTTAAGTCACTGAAATAAGGCCAAAAAAAGTATATTAAATCTGTGTTCATAAGATCTCTGAGTATTGGAGGTTGTAGACTAGAGTTTTTGCTCAGAATTATGTAAAAATTATGCTGCCTACTCCTTCATATAAAACAATATATTGATTTAGTTTTTGTAAGACACTTTTTGTCAAGAAACACAGTATGCATGGAGGCATGAGTCATCATGAATAATGGCTCATTTACACCTGAGAAGACAAAATATTTGAATAGTAATGAGCTGAAATGACTTGCATATTAATGAGCTCTTTCAGTCAGGTAGGCTGTGAAAAAAACCCTCTGTAATCATGTCTCAGCTCCATTTAAAATAATGGTATTCTATTATATTCTATTTAGTCCACAAATCCATATAAAGAAGAAGAAGAACCAGGAACTAACTGCATGTCTTCTAGAGCTCGCTAACCATGGCTTTAACATCCAGATAAACACTTTTCAAGATAATAAATACACGATTGAAACTATGTCTGCATGTATTGACTGAATTTGCGTCTGAATATCGCTCCCTCCGTGAGCGTGGCCGCATTAGTGGGTAATGAGCTGAATCACAGACTTCTGACATGGCTCTATTTCATACAGATTACATAAACACAGAATATTTGTTTTCGATTCAACTTGCATGATTTAAAACCTGACATTTCAACGTTTCTTTAGACGTAAGTCAAATTTTTTTGTCATTAGAATTCACTAAGTTACAGTTCATTTTCTGAGAACTATCAGATTGGACTTCGTTCAGAGGGAGACGAGAGATCACGCATCATGTTAGTTTTCTTTATTTTACAAAAAGCACAACGTTTTGTTTTTACTCTGAGTGTACACAAATGAAAGAAGATATTCCACAGATTAAAATGGTGTATAACTCTTAATTGTATGTGCAACATTGACGGAGTATTTTGAGTCTCTTTCACACTGGTAAGAAAAAAACCGCGGTGGTATCGCCGGCGAGACCCTCAGACCTCAGAGTGTTAATCATGTATTCATTGTTTCTTAATTTATCTGTGTGTTAATTGTGTGCTGAGTTTGTTGGTTGTATTGTCAAAGTTGGTGGCAAATCAGTTTCCCTACCAGGATTAATAAAGTTTTTCAATCAATGTGCCTCATCTGTATACTGTTTACATGCACGTCAGGGGCAACTTTTTATGGTTTTATCTCATGAAATTGTGATCAGTTTGTGAGATCGGCCAAATTTAGTGACTCCTGATCCAGTCATAGAATGTGATTATTGGCTGATACCAATCTGGCCAATTGATTGGAACATTCCTAGAATATACTAAACATGGCAAAAGTCAGACAGGATGTGCTTAGGGTTTAGATCCCTTCCTCCTCCCACTTTGCTTCCTGTTGATTAACTATACTGTCATATCTCAAAGGCAAAAATGCCAAAGAACAAAGAGAAAAAAATAAAGAAAAAAATCTACTAAACAATAAATATATAGTCATAATGTAATGCATTTAATGCATCAGCATAAAGAAAGAATGAATCTCAAACCTCAGTATCTTCAGCTGACAGTTTGGACTCTTCATTCCATGAGAGAGCAGCTTCACTCCTGAATCATGCAGGTCATTGTGACTCATGTCCAGCTCTATTAGATGGGAGTTTGATGATTGTAAAACTGATGCCACAGTTTCACAGCACTGACCAGTGAGTTTACAGCCAGCCAAACTGAACAGAATAATATATAAAAAAACCGAATAATTATACATCCATTTAATATATACTGATAAAAGTGGAATCTCTCAGATTTCATTAACTGCAAGTTCTGATTGTACAGCCATCTACCAGATAATGAGAATCATAAGCAAATAGATTTGTCTATCTATTTGTAGAATTATGTATTAATTCTAAGAAATATAAATTTTCTGGGGTATGGAAAATAAGCTTCTTACTGTGCAGTACTACTACATACTACCATTTAGCCAAAATCTGCATGATTAGGGACTCCGGTATATGAGCATGAATCACAAACAACTTTAGGTGTGACAAGAACAACTAAATACTTATTAAATAATCTAACATATAACACTTTATTGACTAATCTAACATATACACACACATACGTGCATACAGTTTAGCAATAGAAAGAGAGCTGAAGTAGAAATCAGGAAAGCAAGAAGTTATCACATTGTTTGATATTCAGCAAATCAACAGCCTTGAGCAAACCATCTAATGCACCCTTCTTTAAAGGGGTAAGGGATACTTTATGTATCAAATAATTCTCCTGATGAATTATTAAGGCTCCAGTTGATCTTTGCTGAAGTTGTCTTGATGAGAGAGAACCAGTTTGAGTCAGAGGATCTTTGATGAAAGACAAAGGAAATACAAGGCTGCATCCTGGTACAAATTTAGGGGTCCTTAGTAGACTTCAAGCTCAGCATCATGTTCATGTAAGAATTTCTCAGAATCCTCTGTGATCTTGTGATCAGTGATCTTTTAAACCATAAGGCTGTCACACATAATGGCCAAAATTTTCAAAGGCCCCACCATGAAAAATTGTTATAAACCATTTGATCAAACTAGTTATTGTTTTCATTTGTTTGACCCATGCAACTGTAGTCTCATTCTTTGATTTTGATGCGGGATAATGACTCTTGATATATACACATCATGGAAACTCATACAACACATCTGAAAGAATATACTAAAGCAATAAGCCCCAAAAAGTGATGCTTTACAGGTGAACTGTTCTAAAATCACTGTTAATCATGGTTTCAAATGGTTACTACCTGCCAAGGTTTCATAAAAAACACAGTAACAAACAAAATAATAATTTAGTGATAAATAATGATTCTTCCACAAAGCAATGTAGTTCTTCAGCAATGTTTAAAAAAAAATGGATGCCAAGCAGCACACAGATGCAGTGGAAAACATGCTTGGCACAGTAATACTTATTCAACAAGGTCACAGTTGTGTTTTTAGAGCAGTGGTTCACAACTCCGGTCCTGAGACCCACCGATCTGCACATTTTGTATGTCTTATTTAACACACCTGATTCATATTCAGCTTATTAGAAGAGAGCTCCATATACTAAATTGGGTGTGTCAGATAGGAGAGACCCACAAAATGTGCACAGCAGTGGATCCCCAGAACCGGAGTTGAAAACAACTGTTTTTAGAGTATTTTACAATGGTTTTGAATGTGACTCATTCAGTCATAATCAAGGAACGGAACAATATGTTTTAGAATAAACATTTTTCAACACATAAACTTATAATTCTGGTCCTGCCTTCTGGTTCCAGTGGTGATCTAGTTACAGCTGTAATGTGAAACAGCTGTTCAGCCACTACTGTGTATATCACTGCACAGCATCATAGAAACCAGCTATTAACCTTATTTTACATGTCACCACTAGATCTACAAGCAGACACTTGATGAATTTGACTTCTGAATGAATGATTGAATGAATGAATGAATGTCTCAAACCTCAGTTTGTTCAGTTGACAGTTTGGGCTCATCAGTCCACCAGAGAGCAGCTCCACTCCTGAGTCCTCCAGATCATTGTCACTCATGTCCAACTCTATCAGACGGGAGTTTGATGATTGTAGAACTGATGCCACAGTTTCACTGCACTGATCAGTGAGATAACAGTTTGCCAAGCTGAATAGCATAAAGAAAAACAGGATAATAATTACACATCCATTTTAAATTACTTCAAAGCTTAATCTAAATTTGAGAACAAAAACATGATAGACCTTACAGGTTCTCTTTTATTTTACTATATACTAACCAGTCACATTTCACACTTTAATGACCAATAACAGAAGAAAATCTGGCATTGGATCTCTCGTGTTTATCATAATCTTTAATTCTGTTTTATTTGTCATGTTATACTTTTTTACCTGACAAACATTTTCTCGTAGGCTCTGGTTTTTACTTGGTTTATAAATAAATAATTTGTTAGGCTGGGATTTGAAGACAGAACTTCTCAGAAAAATGATACCACAATTTGGATGAATTTCTGGATCTAGTAATATAATACTAACATAATATGTTTATTTGTGTTTATCACAAATCAGAAAACAAGAAGAAATAATACTCCAGACCCCATAACACCAGCCACATGACAGAGTTTTCATTTATTTAAATAGGTTATTAATGTTTTCTGTGTACTCCTATTTAGTTTTTGGTCTTGTCATGTGAGGTGCAATGAAT
Organism: Anabarilius grahami; assembly: GCA_003731715.1. Classification (NCBI taxonomy): domain Eukaryota; kingdom Metazoa; phylum Chordata; class Actinopteri; order Cypriniformes; family Xenocyprididae; genus Anabarilius; species Anabarilius grahami. The sequence goes on from RJVU01043944.1 coordinate 23,889, forward strand.
TATCGATGCAGTAATATTAGAATATGATTTCATAACTCATATATAAGATAATTACATTCAATAATTTATTTGATTTGAGTAATCATACTTTGTGCATCAAATCAACATATAAAAAACATCTGAATCTCAAACCTCAGTTTGTTCAGTTGACAGTTTGGGCTCATCAGTCCACCAGAGAGCAGCTCCACTCCTGATTTCTGCAGGTTATTGTCACTCATGTCCAGCTCTATGAGGGGTGAGTTTGGTATCTGCAAGGCCAAAGCCACAGTTTCACAGCAGGTGTGATCGAGTTCACATTTGGAGAGTCTGCAAAAACAGGTTATTTGACCAAGACATATATTGTGTGTTTATCATGTAGGAACAGTTTGTTGTGACAGTGATAGGTTATGTCATGTTCTCTGTGAACATGCAAGCTTTCCAGAAGTATTAAATATCAATGTCATGTATGTTGGAACTAATTTGACAGCCAAGTGATACCATCTTTCACAACTTTCAAATATATGTCTATTGGGGGTTGCACGACTACTGATTTCTGCTTGTCGATTTCTTATCAAAACAATACACGAGTTACTCGACTACTTGTGGTTCATGCTACTGTAAATGAAAAGACATGAAATAGTTCTTATAAATAAATGTTTATTAATAGCCTAATGCAACAATTATAAGTAAACACTCAAAACATTATAATTATGACATTACATATTTTAATTTATATGTAACAGAGTAAAGCCAAATAAACCCGCGATAACCCGGGTTGCGTCAACAGACGATGATCATGTATAGACGATAGCCAGAGATATTGGCAAATATTGGCAATATTCAGAGGATTTGGCATTTCCAATTAATGTAGGCCTTTTACATTCTTCTAGTCTATTATTACTATTAGATTAGGCTACTTTCATTATTAAAATAATATTAATATATTTGCCCCACAATAATTTCATAGCACATCACATAACTGACGTTCTGTGAGGATAATAAAAGATTAGGCTATTAGCTCATCTTCGAAAATGTTTTAAACATTTTTTAGGTCTATTATACAATGAATTATAGGCCTATAATTAAAATTATTAACAGTCTATAATATTTCCTAACACTGACCGCAGTCATCAATGAAAATTAAGAGCTACTTCAAGCACCGACTTAAAAAATACAACCTGTTTAACACAAAATACTATTATTCTCATTTGTTTCAATATATACGGGCCACAAAAAAAAAGGAATAAATTAAGACAGTTGTATACCGTTATCAGCATATAATGTGAAATTCGTCTCTGAGAGAATATGGTCCGTTAATGCAGCGTCAGACAGCTCTGTCACTTTTTACTTTCACTTTGAATAGCCTACTGAGGTTAGGTTAGGCTTTCACCATAACTCTTGCGCAAAGTTTGCATGTTGCTTCTTGTGTGATATCCATTGGCTCCCCCTTCTTGGTTTAAAATGGAAAGATTTACAATATTGTGATTCATAATCACAATATTGTAAATCTTTTTACAATATTTAATTCATTTATGGTTAATGCACACTCGAGTAGTCAATTGTTTCCGACAGCGCCGACTAATGGTTGAAGTAGTCGATCTCTCGAATACTCGACTAGTCTATGCAAGCCCTAATTTCTATAAATCACTATTTAGAAAATCCATTTTAGTAAATAAAAATTATGCTCTCCAAAAACAGTAAAAACATGATAAAAACACACACTGTATCTTCATCACTGCACTTAAACTAAAAATGATTTTCAGAGTCAAAAACTTTGACAAAACAGCGGTCAACAAGTTACTTACATGGCTTTTTTGTAGCATCTCACAGCTGGCAGAAGACTCAATTGGCCTCCTGATTCAGTATTGAACATCTTCAGGTTGAACTCTTCCAGCACCTCCTCTGACATCAGCAGCACGTAAGCCATCAATGAGCACATGGAAGATGAGAGTCTTCTTTCTGGAGATGTTTTGAAGTATCTTTGGATTTCTGTGTATAATGAATTATCATTGAGCTCCAGTAAACAGTAGAAGAGGTTGATTGAAGCTTCACGTGAGATGTCCTGATTTTGAAATTGTTCTTTAATGTGTTTGGTTATTTCTGTGACGCTGTGTTTGCTGTCTTCAGTGTGTTTGAACAGGCCACTGAGCAGGTTCTGATTGGATTTCAGTGAAATGCCCAGCAGAAACCGTAAAAATAGGTCTAAATGTCCTTTCTGACTTTTCATTGCTTTCTTAACAGCCTTCTTTAGTAAACCATTTAAAGCAATCTTTTTGCATCGGTACCAGTTTTGAGTTTTTTTAGTGAAAAACCGAAGCTCCTCCATGTTCTTGTCCAGGTAACAGAGGAAAACGTGCACTGCAGCGAGGAACTCTTGAATACTCAGATGCACAAAGCAGAAGACCTTCATCTCATGAAGTGCAGCTTCTTGCTGAAAGATCTCAGTGAGCATTCCTGTGGACTCAAAGTCTTCACTCACATCAATACCACATTCTCTCAGATCCTTCTCATAGAACACAAAGTTTTCGTTCTTCAGTTGTTCAAATGCTAACTTGGATAACTTCAAAATCATTGTTTTATTGGAATCTAAGAGCTTGTTACGTTCTCTTTCTGTTTTTCTGTCATGCTTCTGGCTCTTCATGTTCATCTGTATCAGCAGGAAGTGGATGTACATTTCAGTGAGTGTCGTGTTGATGTTTTCTGCATTGTTCCCAATAGGGACATCCTGAAGAACAGTGGCTGTGATCCAACAGAACATGGGGATGTAACACATTATGTAAAGACTACGAGATTTTTTAATGTGTGAGATCATTTTGGAGGCCTGAGTCTCATCTTTGATTTTCTTTCTGAAATACTCCTCCTTCTGCTGGTCACTGAATCCTCGCACCTCTGTGAACAATCCTACGTGCTCAGGAGGGATCTGATTGGCTGCTGCTGGTCGTGATGTCACCCAGACCTGAGCTGATGGAAGCAAAGTCCCATTCACCAAACTTGTAAACAATTTATCAACAGATGATCGCTCCTCAAAACTTGTCACCATTCCACTGTCAAAGTCCAAAGTCTGTCGACTCTCATCCAGTCCATCAAAGATAAACGCAAGATTACGTTTATATATTTTACATATCTTTACTGTTTCCAGGTCCTCCAGTTCAGGATTAAATCTCTGTAGAAACTCATGCAGACTGAACTTTCTATCTATAATGCAGTTAATCTTTCGGAATGGAAGCAGGAAAACACAGTCTGTGTCCTGATTGGCTTCTCCTTCTGCCCAGTCCAGAATGAACTTATGCACTGATACAGTTTTTCCAATGCCAGCAATCCCTTTGGTCAGCACAATCTTTTTCTTTTCACTTTTGTTCAGACTAAATACATCATTGCATTTGATTGGCCTGTTCTGTGATTTGTGATGTTTAAAGGCTTTATCAATCTGCAGAATCTCATGTTCTTGATTGACTTCTTTAAGATCCCCCTCCGTCATGAAGAGTTCTGTAAAAACATCCTTGAGATGTGCTTCTTTTTCCCTTTTACACTCAAAAATGTGTTCTACTTTTTTCTTCATGTTCGTTTTGTGAGTCTTTAAGAACTCCTGCAGCCAGGAATCATCTGTTATGAAAAAATATAAATAAACAGGAAAGGTGTTAATAAAACAACACTAGAAAATTAAACATGGAAGGTGTTTCACATTGGCATGATTATCATTAAAATCAACTGATGCAGATATACACTGTAAAAAAAAAAAAAAAATCCTGTTAAATTTATGGTTAAAATATGCTAAAATGACAGCTGTGGTTGCCAGAAATTCTCTGTAAATAATTCTGAGATAATTCCAGTTTTACAGCTTATAACTGTATATTTCACTAAGTCACAATAATAATATACCTAAAAAACTCTGCCTTTTGACTTTTATAATGTACCAGTAACCACCTCTATAATACAGGTGGTAAAACAGAAAGCCTCATGCAAGCCTAAGCGGCCTGTTCATAAAAAAAAATTACAATACTTGTATATAGATGATGCTCAGGATCATTCACACAAAGACAAAACACCATCAAAGTAACACACAACACTAAAATAATGTGTATAAAATATAATAATAATATATATAAAATATACTTCGTCATAATTTGGCTAGTGTTGCGTTAAATTATATGATTACACTCCTGCAAGTGCTTTTAAACCATTTATACTTCGTCATAATTTGGCTAGTGTTGCGTTAAATTATATGATTACACTCCTGCAAGTGCTTTTAAACCATTCTCTTTCATGCTTGAACAAACAATTACACATAGAATTATGCCAAAATGCCCATTTTGTCGAGTATCCTCATAAGAGCAGTCTTAAATGAGTTAAATATCATCTTAAATGAACTTAGAGAGTTGTGAGAAAATGAGATCCATTTACATTTATGCATTTGGCAGACGCTTTTATCCAAAGCGACTTACATTGCATTATACTATACATTTGTATCTGAGTATGTGCAATCCCTGGGATCGAACCCATGACCTTGGCATTGCTAGTGCCATGCTCTAACCACTGAGCTACAGGAAAGCATCAGATCCGCATCATGTTCGGCAGTGGCAGTTCTTAAAGTGACAGTAGCCTAAAAAAACAGTTGCTGTGATGTCTGTCATTAGTGTTCATCAAAGAACAAAGAGAACAGGGAAAATTGTAGCTTTAATAATAATTAATCTAAATTTAATTTATAATTTATGCAGTGAAGATTGTTATGTGTTTTGTTATTGTAACCTTTATTATAATGGTTTTTATGTGAAAATATACTGTATTTAAGTTGTTTATACATTAATTTGGAGAGTAACTTGTTAAAAAATATTGAAAACTCCAATGTTTTTAATCGCAATTAATTACAGAAAAATGTGTGATTAATTAATTAATCACACACACACACACACACACACACTCATTTATATATATTCCTGGCTTTCAATTGTAAAAACCATATATTTGACAGTATTTTACAGTACAATTACATATAATGTGTTGTTCAACATATATGTAACTTACAGTTAACCAATTAACATGTTCATACTGTAGCATTTTTACAATATTTTTCGGTAAAAATGTCAAACATTTATGGTATTTAAATTCATAGTATTGAAAGCAATTCTGTTCTGTACTGAGATCAATATACATCAAACATGCTAAAATAATTTATGATCCCATTGTGAGGATCCCATTGATAGGTTAATTCACCTTGAATTTGTGGGTGTTTCTCAGCTGATTCTAATGATTTTTGCACTGTGAAGAGAAAGAAAAAAGAATGAGACTTTGTATGAAAAAGGCGCTGCATCATGGTTTCCACAATACATTAAGCAGCACAACTCTTTTCAACACTGATAATGATCAGGATTTTTTTCTTTAACAGCAAAATCATCATATTAGAATGATTTCTAAAGGATCATGTGACACTGAAGACTAGAGTAATGATGCTGAAAATTCAGCAGTGAAAATTTTGCCATCACAGAAAGAAAAATGAAAGATATTCAAATAGAAATCTTTTTTTTTTTAAATTGTAATAATATTTCACAATATTTTAACTATTTTTAATAAAATAAATGACTTGAACATAAGAATATTTTTTCCAAAAAATCTGCCTCTGAATATGCACATTTCTGCTAATCTATGCTTCGTTTCGTTCATTCTGTGGTCACTATATTCCTTACTTTTATAACTTTCTCTGTACTTTTTCTGTAACTCTTCAGCCAGCCGGTTCTGGTTCATCTTTCTCAGGATGGTCAGTGTGATCGTCACAGCTTCTTCTTTTTCCAAATTCTCCATCATTTTATCCACTATATCAGTGACATCAGCATTCTCCAGTTTACCAGCCTTAATGGGTCCATAATCTTTTAAGTAACTCCTAAATCTCCTCAGACTGTCTTTTTCCAGGTCATCTAGAGTATCATAAAGCAGCTTTTTTACAAATGCCATCGCCCTTCAACGACTGTTAGAAAAAGAGAAAAAGTCTTGGAATAGTTGCACTTTTATGATTAGGATTTATGCAGTAGGTGTAAATAAATTTCAAATGATCAAATAAATTGTTTCAATTTTTTTAAACTTAAGGGCTAAAACAAATTCTTCAGGTTTTTATTCAGTTGAAGATTCTGTGCTCATTAGTAGATTATTTTGGTCTGTTGGATTCAGCTGAAAGCTGGTGATGACTGAGTGTCATCAGACTTCAGGCTTCATGGACCTGCCTTTAAAATACAAAACATTTGGGCCAAGGTTCATGATTAGACGCAAGAGGTAGTTTCACATTTTGTCCTAGTCTTCGGAACTAGAAATAAATGGAAAAAATGTCACACTGAAAATACTAAACATTTTAATAGTGATTGTGAATGATACAAATTCATGCTTAAGATTTTGAGGAATGGAAAACATTTTTCCAGTATCCAGTTATTCTAGTTATTCCAGTTCTGGAGCACCAGTCTGTCGGCAGACACTTGTTGGTAGCTCATTACGGATACACACACAATATTATTTGTAAGAGCTGTTTGAGAATAATTGCCTCTCATCTCTCTTTAGTTTTACTGCAGTGCAAAATTTTATCATCTCAAAAATAAGACAAGCAATCTGGTATTCAGTTTTGTGATTTTGACATTTGGTTACCCTTACTACTACTAAAAAAAAGAATAAATTCTCATTATTAAAATGAATCAGTAAAATTAAATGTTGAATGTTGTAATGTTGAATCAGAGTAAATGCATTCATGAGTAGAGAACAGGAAGTAAAGTAAGAAGTTTGTTTTTAATTGCTTTAGTGTCATGGACCTTAGTCAGGACTCAAGACAGAGACTTATTTAAAGTTTGACAAATGAAAACGAGGCTGTGTGGAATGCTGTAGAAGTACAGTGTGTTCAATGTTTCATGTTTAACAACATGCCGATTGCGCAGCTCACAAAACATCTTCCCAAAAGATTTTCAGTAGGTAAAAACTCAATAAAACAGTTTTGAAAGTTATGAGTTTTGAAAACAACATGTGATCTAGAACCTGGATGCCACTGAAAGACTGTAAGTCTAACACTTAAGCCTCATTTCAGCCACATAAATTTTCGATATAGGTCTATTAGTTGTGCTGCATGAATCTTCTGTTATTACTGGAAACATGATAATTAAACATTGGTCAGTAACAAAGTATTTACTAACTTACCATTAATAATGACAATATTTTTAGATGTTTCTTTCTCTTCCTCTGACTAGGCACCTGATCTTCCACCTTTCTCCTCATCTGACTAGGCACCTGATCTTCCTTTCACTTTTGTGTGCTCATGAAGAACTGTGGGTGTTTCTTTGCACAGCTGGTTCTTCAGGGGTCAAACAACATGAGATGAAACTATGAGAGAAAACATACACTCAAGCAAACATACCAAAAGAACAAATGCTTATACACTGAATCACGTCTTTCTGACTGCCATTTCAGACAGACAGCTTTTACAGTGAAATTAGCAATTGACATAGTAAAGCTGTAAAGCTGTTCCTTGAGATAACAGGAAAGAAGTAAACCTAGTGTTCAGTACTTCAGGGCTGAACAAAAGTAATAAAATATCAAGACATTATGACACAATGTAAGACACTTATATAGTTATGAAATGCATGCTAATAAGCGTCAGTTCAGATGAAAACTGAAAGCGTTAATGGAAGATTTGAGACAGCTGTATATCAGCATACTTTATATTAAAATCTGGATGGAGACCAGCATTATTCATTAGCCTGTTTGAACACCTGCTCCAGAAAACATGGCATAGATGGAAATGCAAATTAACGCACATTAGCTATGAAAACTTAAGGTAGATTTGCATCTTTTCAGCATTCATATTTAGACTCACACAAGAGCACACTGTCGTTAGTACGTATAACCTGATATTGCTGAGTTTAACATGTTCCTGGGTCAACATTTTTGTTGATCCTGGAACAACATTCAAATCAACCAATCAGATTTGAGGGACAAGTTTACAGATTATGTCAAGTTTAGGCTTAAAATCATGAATTGGTGCTTCTACGTCAGTGTTATTCATCTATCATTTCCCTCTGATTTTAGGGATAACTTATGGGTAGGGTTAGGTTTAGGGGTAGGAATTGGGTTAAGACTAAATTTTCAGACTAGAATGTTGTTCCAGGATCAACAAAATATGTTGACCCAGGAACGCATCTAACTCAGCAATATCAGGACGTGCCGTTAGCACGGTGTCTACAAACAACACAGTCAAAATATTTGACTGCAAGACACCTAATTATCCCAAAAATATCTTAATTCATATAACTCAATTAAGCTATTGTAAGCTCTGGCCCTTGTTTGTATTAAAAACACAGTCGTGGACTACCCATGAGCCCTTGGGGTGTCTCTCTCATCTGGCTGTTGTGAGAACAGCTTGCCAGTCCAATGGGGAAACAGCTTTCAGATATTTTTCAGAGTCTGACAAACATATTAAAAGGTTGGTAGCACTTTATTTTACAGTGCGTGCACTTTCCTGGTACATATATAGTAATTATGTTGTACATACAAGTAAAAGAGTGGTAACACAAGGTACTTACCTGACATGTATGTACATGGAAACTAATAAGAAACACTGCTGTACTTTCCAATGGTACAAACATGGTAATTAATTTGTACCTATAGACAAGTGTTGGGTAATAACAGGCACTTACTTATAGTTTCCATATATGGTAACTAACAGACACATTACTGTACTTACTAATGATATGTACATGGTAACTATGTTGTACTTATGGACATGTGTGGGTAATAATAGGCACTTATTTATGGTAACTTGTAAGACACATTACTGTACTTACTAGTGGTAAATACATGGTAATGTTGTACTCGCAGACAAGTGTGGACACAAATAACGGACACTTACTTACAGTGTGTGCATCTTAACAACAGTACAAAACAGAGGCTTACCATAGTTTTGTTTTCTCACTGATGCCATTTAAAAAACAAAATTCTCAAGAAATAAAGTAATTGTTTTGCTGCACTTTGTACTGAGTTTATATCTGTTCAAGATAAATCTTCTAACTCTTCGAAGTTTGGAGCAGATCAGGCATTGTATGCCTGAGTTACAACACCTTTCTCTTTCATGGTGAAACATCAAACTTTGTCAGGCCACCACAGACACGCCCTTCAGCGAAAACTCTAGATCTTTGGAATTTAACGTCGCTAAAGCCTTTAGATTAGACTGACCAAATATGATGTTTATCTGATAAAATCTCTAGGAGGAGTTTGTTAAAGTACAATGAAAGAGCCTCGTTGTAGTCCCTACCAGCCATTTGTTGTAGTCCTCAGAGATTTCTGTAAAAGAAAATATCTCTCTTTGCATTGAACTTTGAGTGTTGTAACTTTGCAGATGTTGACCTCTCGGCCCCGCTGGTGCAGGACGTCAGAAACTACTTCCAGATCAGCCAAGAGTATTTCTCCATGCTGCTCGTTGGGAAAGACGGCAATGTGAAATCCTGGTACCCCTCCCCTATGTGGTCCATGTCAATCATTTACGAGCTGGTCGACTCCATGCAGCTTCGCAGGCAGGAGATGGCCATCCAGCAGTCTCTCGGCATGCGGTGCCCAGATGATGACTACAGTCACCATGAGGGCTATCATCGAGGTTACGGTTATTAAGAACAGAGGGAAATGACTTTGAGCCTGTGCGCTTCCTACAGGGAAAAGTGTGAAAAGTTTCAAATGTCAGAAAACTCTGCCTTTGCAGACTTCTTACTAAACAGTACAATGACCCCCTCATTTTATGTACTGATTTGGAAGCTGATATTGAAGTTGGCTTGAAAAAAACGGATCTACTACTGACTCTGTGTGCTGTATCTTTCAGACTGATCATACTTACGGTTTCCTAAAAAAGCTGATCGAAACTCAGAAAATTCCCATAGACTTACATTGACAGAATGTTCAAATGAGCCATCTATCTATCTATCTATCTATCTATCTATCTATCTATCTATCTATCTATCTATCTATCTATCTATCTATCTATCTATCTATCTATCTA